>JAESUZ010004789.1:0-34898 GCA_017311185.1 Proteles cristata cristata | reverse complement strand
TATGAGTGAAATCATATAGTATTTGCCTTTTTGTTACTGGCTTACTTCACTTAGTGTAATGTCTTCAAGGTTTATCCATATCTTGCATTTATCAGAGTTTCCTTCCTTTTTTAAAAGCTTTTAAAACTATTTTTATATTTAGGTGTGCCTGAGTAGCTCAGTCGGTTAAGTGACGAACTCTTGATTTCAGCTCAGGTCATGATCTCACAGTCTGTGAGTTCGAGCCCTGCACTGGGCTCTGAGCTGTCAGTGTGGACCTGCTTGGGATTCTCTCTCTCCCTCCCTTTCTCTCTCTTTCCCTGCCCCATCCCCTGCTCATGCTCTCTCTCTCTCTTTCTGTCAAAAACAACCTTTAAAAAATGTTTAAAAATGGGGCGCCTGGGTGGCTTAGTCAGTTAAGCGTCTGACTTTCGCTTAGGTCATGATCTTGCGGTTTGTGGGTTTGAGCCACGTGTCGGGCTCTGTGCTTACTGCCAGCTCAGAGCCTGGAGCCTGTTTCAGGGCCTGTGACTCCCTCTCTCTCTGACCCTCTCCTGCTCACGCTCTCTCTCTCTCTCTCCTAGAAATAAATAAAAAACATTAAAAAATTAAAAAAAAAATTTTAAGTACATTTAAAAATTAAAAAAAATTTTTTAAAGATTTATTTATTTTTCAGAGACAGAGACAGAGCATGAGGAGAGGAGCAGCAGAGAGGGAGGAAGACACAGAATCCAAAGCAGACTCCAGGCTCCGAGCTGTCAGCACAGAGCTTGATGTGGAGCTCGAACTCACAGGCTGAGATCATGATCCGAGCTGAAGTCAGACACTCAACCCACTGAGCCACCCAACTGGCCCAATAAAAATATTTATATATTAAAAAATTTAAAAAATATTCCATTGTATGATGTACCACATCTGTTTATCTGTTCATCTATTGACGGATAATGGGTGGCTTTGACCTTTAGGTTATTGTGAATAAAGCTGCTGAGAATATGGGCATACAAATATCTCTTTGAGACCCTGCTTTGACTTTTTTGGGGGTTTATATATCCAGAAGTGGAATTACTGGATCATATGGTAATTCTTTTTTTTTTTTTTTGGATTTTTTGATTATTTATTTTTATTTTTTTTTACAAATAGTTTATTGTCAAATTAGTTTTACATAACACCCAGTGCTCATCCCCACAAGTGCCCTCCTCCATGCCCATCCCCCCCTCCCCTCCACATCCACCAGTCCTCAGTTTTTGTCAGCATTCAAGAGTCTCTCATGGTTTGCCTCTCTCCCTTTCCCCCACCATTTCCGCCCTTCTTCTCCCCCTTGGTCCTCTGTTAAGTTCCTCCTAATCCTCCTATACGTGCACACATCATATGGTAATTCTACGATTAATTTCTTGAGGAGCCATCATCGTATTTTCTATAGCAGCTTCGCCAGTGCATGAGGGTTTCAACTTCTCCACATCCTCACCAACACTGGTTTTCTGATTAAAAGATTTTTTTTTAAAAAATAAAAGCCATCCTGAAAAAAAATAATAACCATCCTAATGGGTGTGAAGTGGTGTCCCATTGTGTTTAGAGGAAAGGATTTAATTAATTAATTAATTTTTAAAGATTAAAAAAATTTTATTTATGTATTTTGAGAGAGAGGGAGAAAGAGGGAGAGTACAAGCTGGGGAGAGGCAGAGAGAGAGAGAGAGAGAGATGAGAGAGAATCCCAAACAGGCTCCATGCTGTCAGCTCAGAGTCCAATGTGGGGCTTTAACTCATGAACCATGAGATTGTGACCTGAGCTGAAATCAAGAGTGGGATGCTTAACTGACTAAACTACTCAGGTGCCCAAAAGATTTTATTTGTATGTAATCTCTACATCCAACCCTGAGATCAAGAGTCACATGTTCCGTTGACTGAGCCAGCCAGGTGCCTGTGTGTGTGTATATATATATTAAGTAATTTCTACACCCAACCTGGGGCTCAAACTCAAGATCAAGAGTTGTATGCTCTTCTGACTGACTTGGCCAGGTGCCCCTAGAGGAAAGCATTTTTTCTGAGAGAGAGAGAGGCTCACTGGGCATGGAGCCTGATGTGGGACTCGATCTTATGACCCTGAGATCATGACCCTGGGGTTATGATCTGAGCAGAAATCAAAAGTCAGATGTTTAACAGCCACCCAGGTGCCCCTAGAGGAAAGCATTTTAAACCAGAGAGAGTGGTCAACTGTCAAGATCTGCTCCAAGATCTAGTAAATCAAGACTGAGAGTATCTATTGGAACTGGCACGTGGAGGTGGTGGTGATGCCAGCAGAATGATGGAGGGTCACAGATCGGAGCTAGCAGGAGAGTGAATGGATGCTGAAGAAGATGACTCGAGAAGCTTGTCTGTGCTCAGGAGCAGAGAACTATTCTTTGTTGAGTGTTTGCTATGCCCTGCCATCATATGAGATGCCAGGGTTGGACAACAGGCTAACAACAGACATGGTTCCTTTCATGGGGCTGACAGTCCAGCAGGGAAGAGAGAGATGGTCTACACATTTCTTCAACTCCATTTTGATGAGTGCTGAAATAAGAAGTGGAGGGTGCTGTGCATATTGTGGCAAGATGGTACCTGCAGAAGGGGGGGGGGAGGAGGGTGTCAGAGGAGGGTCCTGAGGAAGTGAAGCTCCAATGGGTTACAATTTGGTGTCCCCTGTGGGTCTGTCTTCACGGAGAGAATGCCCTGGTCATCCCGACGTGGGCATTTGGGTCTCATGGCAATCTCATTGGACCATCACTATGGCCAAGGTTGAAGGGACTCAATGTAAAGAGAACCAAGAGAGTGCCAACGCCCTCCTCCTCAGGTTTCTAAAGTCACCTGTCTTCTGAGTGAGGAGCAGAGCTGGGCCTGGGTAGGGGTGTGCGGGTGTTATGTGCTCTACCTATACCCCAAAGCAACAATGCTTGTGCTTACCGAGTCGCTTGTTCAAGTTTTCCGTCAACGTTCTGTCCTGCTCAGGTCTAGTTCAAGGGTCAGATGGGGTTCAAGGGTCAGTCGACCTTGGGCGACATAACTTCTTTGTGCCTCAATTTTTTCATCTGTAATTTGAGGATAACAGAAGTACCTATTTCGGATTAAGTGAAGAAGTTCACGGAACGCATTAGTGCGGTGACTAGCACATAGTTTGAGCCCGGCAAATGTTAGCTTCTATAGTTACTTTTACTACTACGATTATGTGCTAGAGCTTGGGTACATTAAGTGTCTGAGCCTCAGCTCAGCAGTCTACTGTTCAAAGTCTACTCTTTAATAAATTGGCATTCTAGTTCCATCCATTAGTTTTACAAGTTTAGCTAATGTGTATCTGCCTCTAAGAGCGAAGGCTGCCTTGGGGTGCTGATAAGATGTGGATTCCAAACAGCCAGGACAGACGTGGCCTGGATTGTGTTCACCAGAGTAGTGAGGCTTCTTGGGTGCCAGCTGCTGCCCTCTCTGGCTCTGCCCAAGCACTCCATGATCTTTCCATTTGCTACAACACCAACCCCATTTTTTATATACCCCCTGGAAAAGAAAGTGGCTTTAGGCACCCGCAGGACAAAGCTTTCCAAATGTCTGCAGAGTGTGGGGCGATGTTTGTTTTGTTTCGTTTTTTGTTTTTTTCTGTTTTTGCGCAAATCCCTGGCTTCACTCAGTGGGCCTCCTGATCTCTTCCTTAGCAAGGTAGCGTGGTGCTAAGCACCAGAAAATTCCGAGGGAAAGCCTCTGCCAAAATACAAAACCAAGGAAAAAGGACACAAGCAACAGTTTTCGACCAGGCTGGCGGGAAAGGTAAATTCAGTCTGCCATATTTGCTTTTTCTTAATCTAAAATAACAGAGATAACATACACAATGGACTTTCTAACTTGCCACTTTTCCCTTATCTTTTTTCCCTTTGTGAGCCTAAGACATCATGTTCTTTCATATAATCTCTCTCTCTCTCTCTCAAAAAAAAAAAAAAAAAACCAATAACAACAAAAACAAAAAAAACCTTTGGCCATTCCCTTCCCTGCCGCCCATGGAGAAGAACAGGCTCTATCTGATATTTCAGCTGGAAGGCAGGGTGGCAGATTCTTTCCAATGGGGTGGCGACTTCCTCCCTGCTCTCAGAACACACCCCTTCCCAAAAATACGCCCTCCTGGGCAAGCAGTACAAAGGGAATGTCAGCAAATGCCCACATCCCTTCCTTTTCCTTTTACACCCAGTGGCCTGGGAATGGCACACACTTCGGGGGAATGCGTGCCACCATCGGTGTGCGGCCCCAGTTCTGAGGGGCCTGTAAGCGGCCTTGCTCTCATCTCTTGCCCCTTAGGCCATCTTCCAAACCAACTGCCAGAAGTGATTGTCCTAAAACGCAAATCTGATCATTTCATTCCATCTACTTAAGAACTTGCCATGGCCTTTTGGCCCACAATGGGGACTCCCAAACTCCTGCCTGAGGTCTATGCCCGGTTATTAAAAGACTCATTGTATTCAGACGTAGTTTCTAGAGTTTAGGATAGAACCTGGGGAACTGCATGTTAGCCTGAATTCTTCAGGTTGTTAAGTGACGGTAGCTCATTTCAAACTAGCTTAGGTTACAAAAGTAATCCATTACTTCCTCTGACTAGGAAGTTCAGTGGGTAAAATGATATCAACTATATCTGTGAGATTTTAACTTACAGAGGTGACTAAATGATGGCCTCATTTAGGAGACATCAATACCATTGAAAGACTTAATTTTCTGAGGAGAGAGGGTATGCCATACCACAGAGGGCCATTTGGGGAAGCACGAGGTCTGCCAGGACAGTTTAGGACTAGCTAGTTTGAATAAATCAGGTGGCCTTTGGGGGATAGCAATTGAACCTAGTTGTCTGATACTGGGCCCGGGACTGATTTAGGGCAGGGGACATAACTCCTTGTTGGTGTGAGTTAGCTGAAGGAGGTGACTTCAGATAAACTCTGGATCTCAAGGGAAATGTAAGCGAGTTCAGCTGTTACTTTGGGTGCCAAAGAGACCGACATAGAATCTAAGAAAACACAACTAGAACAAGAGCTGGCTTCATTGGGAATGGCTTTAGATGTGTGCTGTTAGTAAAGCAGCCACGAGCTACATGTGGCTATTGAACACTTTGAACGTGGCTAGCACACACTGAAATGTGATGGAAGTGTGAAACACATGCCGGCTTTCAAAGATAGCATAACAAAGTGGAAACTTGCACAGCACAGTGATTTGACATTTCTGTGCGTGGCTCAGTGCTCACCCGCACGAGTGTGGTTACCATCTGTCACACGCAACATTATTACAATATTATTGACTATATTTCCTATGTTATAAAAAACAAAACAAAAAACCTATCCTATTAATGATCTTTCAACTTTTTAAAAAATGTTTATTTATTTTTGAGAGGTGTGTGAGTTCAAGTAGGGGGAGGGGCAGAGAGAGGGAGAAACAGAGGGTGTGAAGTGGGCTCCACACTGTCAGCACAGAGCCTGATGTGGGGCTCGAACCCAAGAACTACAAGATCATGACCTGAGCCAAAGTTGGGTATTCAACCGACTGAGCTACCCAAGGCACTCCAATGATCTGTTAAATTGATTACATGTTGAAAATAATATTTTGGAAATATTGGATAAATAAAATATAGCATGGAAGTTAATATCATCTGTTTTACTTTTCTTAACATAGACACTAGAAATTTAAAATAGCATGTGCAGCTTGCACTTGTAGTCTCATTATATTTCTTTTTTAAGAATGTTTTTTATTTATTTTTGAGAGAGAAACACAGACAGAACACGAGCTGGGGAGAGCAGCAGAGGAAGAAGAAGACACAGAATCCAAAGCAGGCTCCAGGCTCTAAGCCTTCAGCACAGAGCCTGACACAGGGCTCGAACTCACGAACCATGAGATCATGACCACAGCCCAAGTCAGATGCTTAACTGACTGAGCCACCCACGCGCCCCTAGTTCACATTATATTTCTATTGGACAGCACTGGTGAGGATCAGATGTTCTCTTTCTCTCTATGGATTCTGCTCTTTTTACATATATTTGGAGTTCATTCTCTCCTACTATAAACTGTCTTCTTCTGTGTGTCTGGGAAAATGGCTGCTAGTATTTCCTGGCTCATAGAATTCCAGCTTCTCAGTGCCATCCAAACGGGAAGTTCTTTCTTCCATTATTCATGTATCAATCTCAGGGAAAGACATTCAATGGCCCTGCAGATGTCCCATCCTACCCCTTGGACAAAGCCCTATCAACAGAAAAATGGGTTCCTGTGGCTTGTTATGAATTGTGTGCCCATGAAATAGGGGCAGAGCATCCACATGGCATATGGGAGAGAGGCAGTGCCCCATATGATGGAAAGAACTCGTTGTTACTAACTGTGGGTTCATTATGCTTCCCAGGTGATTCTGATGCACAGTAAAGTTTGTCACACACCACACCCTGGAGGTAAAGTCCAACTGTATTCGTGTGCGTTAGTGGAGCTTATTAAGCCTCCTGCGGTCTGGTCTCCTGCTGACTTTAATGTCTTGTCGGTTCCCTTCTCTTTCCCCAGCTATATGTCAACATTGCGTTCTTTGACCATTTAAAATTTCTTGCAGCTCCTGAACACTCCATGCTGAAAAAAATTTGTGATGGAAAATGTCAAACATACGTAAAAAGCAGAGAGGATCGTGTAATGATCCTTCCATATACTGTCACCCAGCTTCAACAGTTATCAGTGAATCGCCAATCTTGTCCCACCCATGTCCTCATTACTCTTCCTAATGGATTAGTTGGAAGCAAATTTCCATCAGTAAATATCTCAGTAAGTATACCTATGAATTAAGGATCCTTTAAAAAAGATAATCACACTACCATTTGGACTCAAAAACACAATACTTCCCTATTATCAAATATCCAGCGGGTGTTCAAATTTCTATGGATTGCTGGAGCTGGTTTCTCTAACTGATATCCCAACAAGGTTGTTGGTATGTCTTCTAGATTTCTCTTAACCTGTAGGCTCCCCACCCTCTTTTTCTAACCTTGCAAGTTACTTATTGAAGAAACTGAGTATTTTGTCTTGTAGAGTTACCCACATGTCAGATTTTGATGGTGCCGATCTTATGGTGTTATTTCGCATGTTTGTTCTCTGCATTTCCTGTAAACTCATACGTAGATTTCAAGCAGTGTTGTCCAATAAAAATATTATGTAAATCACAAAGGCCATTTAACATTTTCTAGTAGCTACATTGATCAAATGGAAAGGAGAAGACGAAATTCACTTTAATGACATATCTTACTTACCCTAATATAACCAAAAATATGAACAATTCAGCATGTAATATAGAGAGAAGATCATGAAATATTCTGCATTCTTTTTTCCTATGGAGTCTGAACAATCCAGCACATGTTGGACACTTCCTGCATGTCTCCGTGAAGACTGGAAACTCTGCAAGTACTAATAGCTACTTGTGGCTAGTAGTTACTGGGTTTATTTCGCACAGCACAGCTCCAAGGGGGTCATCCAAAATCAGTTCAGTTTTGTCAAGGATAGTTCATAGGTGTACTTGCCCCAAAGGCACTTCGTGACATCACTTCACACCGCTTTGATGGGCAAGGAAACAAAGCCCAGAAAATAAATGTTGATGAGGATGGGGGAGACTTCAACCCTCATGTATTGCTAGTGGGAATGTTGAATGGCACAGCAGCCCTGAAAAACAGTGTGGCAGGGGCACCTGGGTGGCTCAGTCAGTTGAGTGTCTGACTTTGGCCCAGGTCATGATCTCACAGTTTGTGGGTTCAAGCCCTGTGTCGGGCTCTGTACTGACAGCTTGGAGCCTGGAGCCTGCTTCGGATTCTGTGTCTCCCTCTCTCTCTGACCCTCCCCAGCTCATGCTCGTGTGCGCTCGCTCCTTCTGTCAAAATTAAATAAAAACTTAAAAAATTTTAAATAAAAAAGAGAAAAACAGTGTGGCAGTTCCTCCATACATTACACATAGAATTTCCATACAACCCTGTGATTCTGCTCTTGGACAAATACTCAAAGGAGGTGAAAGCAGGTGTTCAAACAAACGCTTGCACACAAATGTTCATTGTAGTGTTATTCACAGTAACCAAAAGGTGCAAACAATCCAAATATCCATCAGATAGTAAATGAATAACCAAAACGTGGCATATCCAGACAATGGAATATTATTCAACCATAAGAAAGAATAAAGGACTGACACATGTAGGCAAGGCTGAATCTTGAAAACACGTGAGGCGAAGCAAGACAGACATAAAGGCCACAGATTGCGTGGTTTCCCCAATTCTGGTGAAATATCCAGAATAGGCAAATCCGCAGGGACAGAAAGCAGGTTGGTGATTGTCGTGGGCTGGCAGGGGGAAATGGGGAGTTACTGCTTAGTGGGAATGGGGTTTCCATCTGGGGAGATGAAAATGCTCTAGGTCAAGACAGGGGTTATGGTTGCCCAAGACTTGAAAGCACGAAACGCCCTTGAATTGGACATTTAAAATAGCTTAAAAAGGTGAATTTTATTTTACATGATTTTACCACAAAACAAAAATAAAAACAAAAACAAAAAACAAATAAACAAACCAAACCTTGATGTCTGGTTGTTTGTCTTTCAGCAGATAATGATCTTTCCCTAGAGGTATTATTATTTCACCAGGGGGTTAGGGTTACAAATGGTGATATTCTACATCTATAATTCCTTCCTCATTTATTATCTGAGGGTGCTTCTATCTGATGAAAATTTCCCTCATCAATCATTTGGTTTTCCTGAGGTACAATGTGTACCTCCCATACCCATGCTTTTGCTGTGTCAGTCCATTGGTCTGGAACACCTTTCTCGCTTACAATCTGGCTGAAATGTTACCACTGTGAAGCTCCACCATCTTGGATGTAGCACTTATTGCCTTCATTGTCATTTTTTTCTCTTTCTCTCTGTCTCCTTTACCGACTTTTAGCTGATGAAGGGTAGGTTCTGTCCCTTATTCAAAGATTCAGCTCCAGTGGAATAGTGGGTGTTCAATAAACATTGGTGACATGGAGGCAAGCTTGTTCATTGCAATGGGCCAAAAAGTAAGTGTCAGTCATCTACTTTATACGAGGATGTTGGTTTTGTATTTCTGGGTAACTAATGGCCTCAACTCTGGAGAACTTAAAACAGTTACATTAATTTTTAAAAATGTTTACATTAAAATTTTTAAAGTTTATTTATTTATTTTGAGAGAGAGAGAGAACAAGTGGGGAGGGGCAGAGAGAAGGAGAGACAGAACTCTGCACCATCAGCCAAGAGCCTGATGTGGGGCCTGAACTCACAAACTGTGAGGTCATGACCTGAGCCGAGATTAAGAGTAGGATGCTTAACCGACTGTGCCACCCAGGTGCTCCAAAGCAGTGCATTTATTATCTCCTGGTCTGGAGTTTGGCCTGGCTTAGCTGGGTCCTCTGCACAGGATGTCATCACACAGTAATCACGGTGGCCACTGGATTGCACTGTAATCTGCGGCTCCAGTGGTGAAGAATTAATTTCCAAGATCATTCAGGTTGTTCATGGAATTTATTTCCTTATGGTTATATGGCTGAGATCTCAGAGTTCTTGCTGGCTGTAAGCCAGGAGCAACTCTTAGCTACCACAGGTGGCCCATAGTTCCCACAATTCTTTGCCCCATGACCCTCTTTAAAGGCCCTCTCACAACATGGCAGCTTGATTCCTCCAAGCCAGCAGTAGAAAGTGGATCCTTCTAGAGTGTGCTAGCAGACCAGAGCCTTATCTATATAATTGTAACTCTAATCACATTGACCGCATTCCTCTGGTTATGAGGAAGTCAAATGTCTTGCCTGTAACCAGACAAGGTATGACCACAGGGGCCACCCTAGGGCCCGTCATCCATGATCAACTATGACTTACTGAGAATCTACTGTGTACCGGACACTATGCTAGGCATTTTCCATTGGTTATTTCACTGAGTCCTCAAACTATTTTATGAAATGAATACCATGAGAGCTATTTTGTAGATTTGCAAATTGAAACTCAGAGAAATTGATGTTTGAATTGTTCAGGGTCTCACAATCAATGACAAATCTGGAATGCAAACCCAAGGTTGATCCTTAAATTACCTTCTGCCCTGCATACCTCATCTTTTAACTAGTTTGTACCAGAAAACTCTTAAAAAATTGTTCCCTCTTTCCTCTTTCCCAAGAGTCACAACAGACATAGGAAACGCACATTCTTTTCTCCTCAGAGTCATATTTTAGAGCATAGTCAGAATGAATTCTTCCTGCTAAGAGGGACTGTTCAGTTGAGAGCTGGCCCTTCTAGGAAATGGTATGTTGCAGAATTAGGGCAGGCTGCCAAAGCACGCGAACAGACCTGACCTGGATTTTCTCAATGCCATTCAAGAGAGTCATAATCCCTCCTAGCTATATAGTGAATTATCAGTTCCTCTCATTTTATTTATAATGTCCCCATGAATCAGCAAGGGTGGGGATTTTATATATTTAGTGTAGGGATTATTCAGTATATGCAAGTTTGTATCTTGGCTTAAAAAGCCTAGTATGTTATTGCATGAACATTTCCCCATGTTCTTATATTGTCTCTTTAAATATGATTAAATTTTTTAAATGTGTATTTATTTTTGAGAGAATGAGAGAGGCAGAGCACAAGCAGGGAAGGGGCAGAGAGAGAGAGAGACACAGAATCTGAAACAGGCTCCAGGCCCTGAGCTGTCAGCACAGAGCCCAACGCGGGGCTCAAACTCACAAACTGTGAGACCATGACCTGAGCTGAAGTCAGACACTCAACAGACTGAGCCATCCAGACACCCCTCTAAATATGATTTTAAATGGATACTTAATATTCAATTCCATGGATCTATCCTAGCTTACTAAAATGTTTCCCTAATTTGGGATATTTAGGATTCTTCTTGTTTTTCACTGTTACAAAAAATATTGTGATAAACACCTTTGATGGTTGAAAATGTGTCCACACATCATATGTATACATGTGTAGGATACAGTCCCAGAAACAGGATGGCAGAGGACAGTCTTCAAGCTCTTGGTACACATCGAGACGTGCTCATAACCCCCATTTTTCAGGTGAGGCTGCAGACTCCGAGTGAGACTTGCCCCAGTTCACGTGGCTCATACTTGCGCAGCTGAGATTTGGAGGCGATCTCCTGCTTCCTACACTGACGTTCTTCCTTATAACTAGCCACCCAGCGTGTGCCTCCAACCCCTGACCTGGAAGAATGTTAGAAATCCATGCTCCCAGGCCCCACCCCAGACTCTGTGGATCCGAATCTGCATTTTCTATGATCCTCAGATGACTTAGGCACACTGAAGTTCGCAAAGTGCTACTCACCATTACACTCTCCCCTATAATTCTGTGAAGGGCTTTGCAAAGATGCAAAACACCACTTTGGTGTGACCAGTTTCCTCTCAGCTTTGAGAAACCTCTTTCACGTTTCCTTGGGTAAGGGCTGTGTGTAATGTGCCTACCTCATGAAGGGGTTTGTGAATTCACTGTAAAACAGCAGGATATTTAACTTGCTTCCATATCATCTCTGGATATGGTCAAACCCTCCTGCTCAGAATTGTACAAATAGCTTTTGGGGATAGTTTTCAGGAAATACTGTGGTGAAGGGGAAAGGGTCTCACACCAAGAGTTCTGGTCCACCAGCTTCCACCATTAACAAGCTGAATGACCTTGGAGAGCCGTTGGGTTATTCTTTATTGAATTATATACTCTGATGAGAACACACTTTGTTCCTCGTAAGGCGATGGGCATATCTGTGGGGAGCCTATATTTAGACATCATCTTCCTCATGAAGGAAATAAAGGTGTTTAGACCAGATGGTGCCTGGGGCAAATATTCAGAGGACAACATACTTCTGAAGACACTTATTTTAGGTTGGACCCCACTCGTGCTCTGCAGGGACATGACAGAGCGTTCTGAGTCAAATCAGGATGGGTACGAGCGAGAGCTGGAGTAATTGATCTTCAAGGTCTCTTCTAAATCTAAAACACATATGATTTATACCATTACAACATGAAAAAAAGAATCAGAATTCTAGCATCAGCTGGTCATTTAATGCAGCTACCTGCCCTCAGGAAAGAGAACAGCTCTTCTCCTAAGAATTTGGGTTTATTTCAAATCCCATTTCTGGGATTAGAGTCTTTCCTTTTGTTGCGATTCAATTAATTTCATTTGCCCTGAGCACATTAAGCAATCAGAGACCAGGCTCGGGGCTTCCCAATCAGATGTAATTACTGGAGCCACTGATCTCTGGCTCATTTTCCTTTTTGCTCTCAGCACATTATCTTTCTTAGAGGAAGGAAGTTAAAGGCTTTATATAGTTCTCTGTTTTGCAACCATATTTCTTAAACTTCGAACTGAACATCCTTATGCCTAAATAAGTGGCCATGATTCAGCCTCTTGGAAAACCAGATACTTAAAGGAATTTGTATGTCACGTGGAGCAGGTTCAAAGAAATGCTCAGCGATGGCCATTTACCCTGAACGTCACAGTAATGTCCCTGGAAACAAGAAAACAGATATTTTTGAGACTAAAATCCAAATCTTTTCTTTTGTTTTAATGTATGACATAATCCTTTTTCTTATAATAAATAAGATTATTTAATCATTTTCCCCCTTACAGCACCTTTGATATAGGTGGGGGTGTTAAATTGAGGGTTTTTGTTTTCATTTTTATTATTTTTTTGAGTTAAAAATTTTTTTAATGTTTATTTATTTTTGAGAGACAGAGCATGAGCATGAGCAGGGGAGGGGCAGAGAGAGAAAGAGAGAAAGAGACAGAATTCAGAGCAGGCTCCAGGCTCTGAGCTGTCAACGCAGAGCCCGATGTGGGGCTTGAACCCACAGACCATGTGATCATGACCTGAGCCAAAGTCAGATGCTTAACAGACTGAGCCATCTAGAGCACCCCCCCGCCGGGCTTTTTTAGTTTTTAAAAAAAGTTTCTTTATTTATTTATTCTGAAAGACAGAGTGGGGGAGGGGCAGAAGGAGAGAGAGAATCCCAAGCAGGCTCTGCACCGTCAGTGCAGAGCCTGATGTGGGGCTTGACCTCACAAACCATGAGATCATGGGCTGAGCCAAAGCTGGATATTGAGGAGGAGATAGTCAGAGGCTCAAGGCAGTGATGTACATTTTAAGCAGAGGGAAGAGCAAATGTGAGGGAAGAGCAAATCAAAGGTGCAGAGACAGTTGAGAGCATGGGAAAGAATTAGCATGCTTGGATCATGACAAGCATGAGGAAGACTGGGAAAGATGCAGGAGTGGGTGGCAAATATACAATTTAGCCCTGGCTGAAATAAATCAGGTCCACTGAGCCAAAGCCTCCATTGTATAAAGATTTCAGAGAGTTACTTTACAGGTGCTTTAGAAATGATACCTGTGAGGAGTGAAATTTAGTTTGGAGAAGGCACCATATCAAGAAATCCACTGGCATCACCCCAAAGAAGAGATTATATTTTTCCTTTGGCTTGGGCATAGTACCCTCCCCCCGCCAGTGTGACTGCTTCATCTTTCTTTGGAAGAAAATAAAGTCTCAGCAGAGGCGGCGTTTGATGCACTGCTCATTTGATCTGGTTGATTCAGGAAACAGATGCATCCTCTTGGTCTCAGCACAAATTGTTGGGGTTTCTTTTTTCTGGTTTCACCAAAGCCAGATCTATGTCTCTATCAGCACAGAGGAAAAAAGTAATTACCGAAGTATTAGTGTGATTATTATTTCCTGATATGAATTGCTGCACTGCTTGTATCTGGTCCTCTCCCTAGGCTGGAGTCAGAAAATTTAAAAACAAACTCTTCTTGGACAAAGCCTATATTGATTATTTTTAAGACTCGTTTGCATTGGAGGACTCTGAGAACTTAATGGGAAAAAAAAACCTCTTCTCCGAAGAGTTCACATTTTCTCACGCCTATGAAATGGAACACGGTTTCAGGAGCTTCACAAACCTCTTGAAGCCCCTGAGGACCCTTGAGGAATCTGCAGACCCTGGTTAAGGACCTCTCGTCTATACGGTCAAAAATAAAGTGGAAGAACTGCTTACTAAAATTGGACAGTGACCGTTGTCTGCTAATTCTGGCAGTACATTCTGGAAGGTCAGAATAAGCCTGAATTGCATTTCCCATATAGTTGCTCAGCCTCCGCTGTCACACTGATTCAGTGAGTGGACCTCAGCTCTCTCAATGCTCGCATCTCCATGCCAACCCAAACACGAGCAAAGGTCCCAGAGAGAAGAGGAGCGGGAAACCACCTGAGGCTTTTCATTTTCTTTCTTTTTTTAGTTTTTTTTTTTAATGTTTATTTATTTTTGAGAGAGAGGGAGAAAGAGAGAGAGAGAGAGAGAGCACAAGTAGGGGGAGTGGGACAGAGAAAGGCGCACAGAAGATTGAAGCAGGCTCTGTGCTGACAGCAGAGAAGCCGATGTGGGGCTCGAATTCAGGAACTGTGAGATCCTGATCTGAGCCGAAGTTGGACATTTAGCCAACTAAGCCACAGAGGCATCCGTAAGCTTTTCATTTTCTGAAGTTAAGTCCCTGCCCTTGGAGTTAGAAGGCCTATTATTTAAAAAAATTTTTACGTTTAAGAAAATTTTTTTAATTTTTAATTTCTTTGAGACAGAGAGACAGCGTGAGCAGGAGAGGGTCAGAGAGAGAGAGGGAGACACAGAATCTGAAACAGGCTCCAGGCTCTGAGCTGTCAGCACAGAGCCCGACTCAGGGCTCGAACCTACGAACTGTGAGATCATAACCTGAGCTGAAGTTGGCCGCCCAACAGACTGAGCCACCCATGCGCCCCAGAAGGCCTACTTTTTAATCTTAGCTCTTCCACTTTCTGCATATGTAATCTTGTCAAGTGATTACGATTTTTCCAGTATCCGCGTACTCACCTGTAAAATGGGGGTCACTGTAACATCCACCTCATAACAAGATTTAGTGAGATACGAGCGCGAAAGTGTCTGCCAGACATCTGGTTCCTAGACGGTGTTTGACGAATATTGAATGAAATCCAGTTCTCCTGGCGCAGAGTAGAACCTTTCAGAGAACCTCGGTGTTGAAAAACCTATGATGCAGGGACTTCCGGTTTCCGGTTCCGGCATGTAAGGAACTTAGAAATTGCCATTCTGTCCTAACGACAAGGGAAAAGCTGAACGCACTGAAAAATCAACAACTCTCCTTAGCTCTGTCAAAGAAACGAGGTCACAGAGTAAACTGCTCTTCCCCAAATTGGGAGGACAAGCGCACCCAGAGAATCATAACTTACAGGGGCAGAAAGTGCCATGGGAAGCAGGTCGAGGGTAGAAGAACCTGAACCGTGATGGGCAAACTGCTCAGGGTGGTCAGCTCTGAGAATTAAAAAACTCCAGGGGACCTATTCACGGGGTGTGTTTGTGTGTGTGCTATTTGGTGAGTTTTACCTTCAGGAGTTCTATCAGGTCCTCACAGTAAATATTGGAGAAAAGTACTCATACATCCGGCAGGTGGAGGGAAAAAAGGAGCCATTTTCAAATATGTCAGAGCCTTCTGTTGTACTTAACAGGGTCTGACCTCAGGAGGAACTGTTTTACCAGAGTGTAACCTCCTGGGGTTTTATCAGAGCCTAACCTGCCCCGGGGAAGGGCAATACAGAACTCTCTCTCTTTCAGCCACCCTGTCCCGCCTAAAATGGGACGGGGAAGGAACTGAGAAGCACTGAAGTTCACGGTCCAGCGGCCCAGGCTCACCAAAGGTCAGATACCTCATTGTAGGATTATAGACTATCTCCCCTTCACTTACACCTCACCACCATGTCACTAAGGGCCTATTTGCCATCATTCCTTTTATCCAGCACATCATGTCCGGCTTTCAACAACAACAAAAATTACAAGCACACTAACAGGCAAAAACACGGTTTGAGGAGAACTGAACAAGCATCAGAAGCAGAGGCAGATATGGTAGGAATGTTGGAATTATCAGACCAGGAATTTGTAAAAGCTATGATTAATATGCCAAGGGCTTTAATGGCAAAAGCATACCATATGCAAGAGCAGACAGATAATGTAAACAGAAATAAAAATTCTACAAAGAATGAAATGTACCGCTAGCAATAAAGAAAACACTGGGGCCGAAATGAGGAAAGTCTCTCGTGGGCTCAGGAGTAGACAGGACGTGGCCGAGGAAAGAGTCTCTGAGCCTGAGGATATGACGATAGAAACTTCCAAAACTGAAAAGCAGAGAGAACAAAAGACTGAAAAAAGCAACAGAATAGAATATCCAAGAACTGTGAGATGATTACAAAAGGTTTGGCGTACATGTAACAAGAGTATTAGAAAGAGCAGGAAAATAGGCACAGAAGCAATATTTAAAGCAACAATGATTGAGAATTTCCCTAAGTTCATGTCAGATCCCAACCCACAAGATGCTCAGAGAACACCAAGCAGGATAAATGACCAAAAATCTATACATAGGTAATATATTGAAACATCAGAAAATCCAAGATAAAAAAAATCTCAAAAGAAGCCCAGAGGAAAACAAACAAACAAACAAACAAACAAACAAACCAAAACCCTTATTTAAAGAGGAGTGAGACACCTGGGTGGCTCAGTTGGTTAAGCATCCAACTCTTGATGTCTGTTCAGGTCATGATCTCACTGCAAGTTAGAGCCCTGCCTTGCGCTTTGTGCTGATAGCTTGCAGCCTGCTTGAGGTTCTGTCTCTCCCTCTCTCTCTCTCAAAACAAAGAAATAAACTTTAAAAAAATAAAGAAGGGCAAAGATGAAAATTAGATCCAACTTCTCTGAAGCCACATAAGCAAGAAGAGGGAAGTATTTAAAATGCTCAGAGAAACCCCCCCACCAATCTAGCATTCTGTACCCTCCAAAACTGCCCTTCAAAAGTGAAGGAGAAATCAAGACTTTCTTACACAAACAGAAATTGAGAGGATTTGTTGCTAGTAGACGTGCCTTGCAAGACATGTTAAGAGAAATTCTTCAGAGGGAAGGAAAGCGATAGAAGTCAGAATCTTCAATCTATACAAAGAAAGGGAAAGCACTGGAGAATAAATGAAGGTGAAATAAACACTTTTATTTTTCTTATACTTTTTATTATTATTGGTTTTAATGTTTTAGAGAGAGATGTTTAGAGATTTCTCTAAATGTTTCTCTAAAGCATTTAGAGAAAAATGTTTAAATTTTTTAGAGAGAGAGAGAGAGAGAGAATGAGTAGGTGAGGGGCAGAGAGAGAGGATAACACAGAATCTGAAGCAGGCTCCAGCCTCTGAACCGTTAGCACAGAGCCTGATGTGGGGCTCGAATTCACGAACTGTGAGATCATGACCTGAGCTGAAGTCAGACGCTTAACCAACTGAGCCAGCCAGACACTCCTATTCTTCTTATTCTTAATTGATCTAATAGAGAATAGTTGGTTCAAAACAATAGCAACGTATTTGCTTATGTATGCTTAGGTATGGATATATGCTTGCACAGCTCATGTATAAGTGACATGAATGACAGTAATAATATAAGAGATCAGAGAGAAATTAAGAATATTTGGTTACGATAAGGTACTTGCACGACTTCTGAAGGGGTATGGTGCTTTTGGAAAGTGGACTTGGGTTAGTTCTGAATGTATATTGTAAACCCTAGGAAAACTACAACAAAAGTTTTAAAAAGTATAACCAATATGCTAAGAAAGGAGAGAAAAGGGAATCATAATATGTTCAGTTAAAACCACAGAAAGCAGAAATATGAAAGTAAGAACAGGAATAAGAACAAGGGTAACAAATAGACAAAGGTAACAAATATGGTAGGCATTAATCCAAATATATCAGTAATCACCTTAAACATCAGTGGTCTAAAGATACCAATTAAAACACAGAGATGGTCAGAGTGGATCAAACACCAAGACCATTTTGTCCATAAGAAACCCATTAAAACTTTTTTACTTTCATTCATTTGTTTTCAGAGAGAGAGAGAGAGGTGGGGGAGGGGCAGAGAGAGAGGTAGAAAGAGAGAAAGAATCCCAAGCAGGCTCTGTGCTATTAGTACCAATCCTGACATGGGGCTCAATCTCACTAGCCTGAGCTAAAATCAAGAGTCGGATGCTTAACCAACTGAACCACCCAGGCACCCTCCATTTTAAGTATAAAGACACATATAGATTAAAAGCAAAAGGATGGTGGGGCACCTGGGTGGCTCAGTCGGTTAAGCATCCAATTTCGGCTTAGGTCATGATCTCAAGGTTCGTGGGTTTGAGTCCCATTTCCGGCCCTGTGCTGACAGCTAGCTCAGAGCCTGGAGCCTGTTTTGGATTCTGTGTCTCCCTCTCTCTCTGACCCTCCCCTGCTCACACTGTTTCTCTCTCTCTCTCAGAAATAAATTTAAGAAGAAAAAAAAAAAAGGATGGAGAAAGATACATCATGCTAACATGAATCAAGAGAAAGTGGGAGTAGCTATATTAATTTCAGAGAGATCAGACTTTAGGCCAAGGAAACTTATCAGAGATAAAGAAAGGGATTATATAATGTTAAAGGGGTCAGTACTCTAAAAAGACATATGATCCTTAATGTGTATGCACCTAAAGACAGAGTATCAAAATATGTGAGGCAGAAACTGACAGAAATGCAAGGAGAAATAGAATATGGATTCATTATTATAGTTATACCCTTTAGCAGCCCTGTATCAGAAATGTACATATCCTGCAAACAGAAATTCAGTAAGGACACAGGTGCATGTAACTGACAATACCATCAATCAGCTGGATATAATTGACATCTATAGACTACTTCATCCAGCAATAAACTACATGTTCTTCTCAAGCTCACATGGAACATTCAGCAAAATAAACTACATTCTGGGCCATAAAAGACATCTTAACAAATCTACATTCAGAATACAATACATTTCTTTTTTTTTTTAAAGGAATATAAAACTATTTATTGACCACTGTTTACCAGTATTTACAATAAAGTAAACAATATACAGTTGGATAACATTCTGACTACAAAGTTATTATTTTTCCTGGTTTCTGCTGAACCAGTAACTCAAATACTGAGAAGATTGAGCCTACATGTAAGGAATAAGTTGGGGTCAAGAAAACACATGCAGGTCAAGAATTTAGATGACAGGTTTGTCCCCGTATCTATTTCAGCAGGTGCTAAATTGCCAACATCTCTAACCATATGATTATGATCAGGTTTCCATGAACAAATCTTAAGACATTCTATGAATCATGTCCTTTTAGTCAATGCAGCACAGGGATTTCAATTTCTTGAAAAGGAATGGTTCACCAGAAAGAACCTTCAAATGTCTATTTAGCTAAGTTTTGCTTACCTAATTAAAACACACCAGGACTTGTCTGGTTTTCTCATTTGGGTGGGGAGGTTGTTGGTAGTGATAACAATTTCCTTTCAGGGATCTTGCAAACAAATTTGCATTTGTGTGACTATAGACATGGGTTCTGATATGGCTGCTTTCAAAGAGTCCAATTTAAATTGCTTACATTATATGTAAATTGTCCAATTACTTACAAAATTTGAAAGGTTAAGGCTTCATGAAAAATTTTAATTTAAGTGATTATTTCTTAGGTTGATGAAAATGATGGCATCCCAGAAACATGGGCTTATCCATGGTTTTAAAATGCTGTTATTATTATGGGGAATGTAAAAAAAAAAAAAAAAGAAAGAAAAGGAAGGGAAAAGAAAAAAGAAAACCATTTAAGTATGTATTTTAAGTATATACACAAAAAACCCCCAAATAAACAAAAAAAACCCAGAATGGTCCTTAGGCATATAGGAGCTAAACACAAATCCTGATTGAGTAACAACTATGAAGATTTCCTCCAACATTTAGAAAACGTGTTCTCTAAAGCAGGGGAATAATATACTATGGTCTCAAATAGTCTTTTCTTTTTTTTTTTTTTTTTAATTTTTTTTGATGTTTTATTTATTTCTAGGAGAGAGAGAGAGAGAGACAGCGTGAGCTTGGGGAGGGTCAGAGAGAGGGAGTCACAGACTGAAACAGGCTCCAGGCTCTGAGCTGGCAGTCCAGCACAGAGCCCGACGCGGGGCTCGAACCCACGAACCGCAAGATCATGACCTAAACGAAAGTCGGATGCTTAGCCGACTAAGCCACCCAGGCGCCCCTCAAATAGTCTTTTCGATGAAGGAAGCAACTACAGAAAGCTTTGATTTGTTCAAAGTAACCAGTGCTATAGATGCAAAAACCCCCAACAACTCCCCCAATACTACTTCAAAACAAACATTATCAAACTTGATTTTCATTAGAATGTTATTTCTTCACACTAATAAATCAAAAAACCAAGACCCAGATTTTATATATATATATAAATATATATAAAAAGCAACACAAACAATTATTGAGCTTCATCTTCTGGACAAGAATGCCAAGTTAGTCTCTCTTCATAAAAAGCAATTACAATCTGAGGACACTTCATATTTGCCTCTTTTGCCAGCACCAAGTCAGCCTCATCTGAATCTTTCCATTTCATGAGAAACATTAATTCTCCACTGCTGTCTGTGGCACCAATTATTCGTTCAGGATCAAGACCTCTGGCAAAGCCTCTTGGTTTATCAGCAGCATCTCTTTTCTTCTTGGATTTGCTATCATCAGATTCACTGTCAGATAAAGATTTTCTTTTTGTACCATCTTTTTCTTTACCAGCTTTTTGAGAATTAAGAAATGCTTCAATTAACTCTGGACAATCTAAATTTTCTTCAGGTTCCCAAGTATTGTCAGCATCTGTAAATCCCTTCCACTTCAAGAAATGCTCCACCTTCCCATTCACTACACGTGGGTCCAGTACTTTCTCCACCACAAATTCTTCAGGGTCTGCCTCTTCTACTTTTTTACTCTTTCCATTCTGTTTCTTTCCCATTTTTTGCAATGTAGTTTTATTGGAGGCCATTTTTTATTGCAGACTTGAAGAGCTATTATTCACCGCCTCCGAGCTGCTCCTGGTCTCCAGCCCTGCGCGCCTCAAGCTCCAGCCACATCCGAGGGGGAGGGGGCTGGGGAGGTGCGCGCCGGGCAGCCGCTGGGCCAGAATACAATACATTTCTAAATAACACATGGTTATTAAGAAGAGGAAATCAAAAAATATTTTGAACTAAATGAAAATGGAACCACAACTTATCAATCAAAATTTGTGGGATGCAGTGAAAGCAGGGTTTAGAGGGAAATTTATAGCATTGAATGCAATATTAGAAAAGAAGAGAGGTGCCTGGGTGGCTTAGTCGGTTAAGCGTCCGACTTTGGCTCAGGTCATGATCTTGGCGTTTGTGACTTTGAGCCCCACATCGGGCTCTGTGTTGACAGCTCAGAGCCCGGAGCCTCCTTCAGATTCTGCGTCTCCCTCTCTCTCTCTCTGCCCCTCCCCCACTCACACTCCGTTTCTCTCTCCCTCAAAAATAAATGAACATTAAAAAATATTTTAAAAAAAGAAAAGAAGAAAGATTTAAGGTTGATAATCAAAGGAGGAACCTCATGAAAGAAGACATACAGATGGCCAGTAAGCATATGAAAAGATGTTTAACAACATATGTCATTGTGGAACTGCAAGTTGAAATAACAATGAGGTCCCTCCACACATAATAGAATGGCCAAAACCCCAAATACTGACAGCACCAAATGTTGGTGAGGATGTGAAGCAACAGGAACTCTCATTCATTGCCAGTAGGAATGCAAAATGGTACAGCATTTTGCTTTGAAAAGACAGTTGGCATTTTCTCCCAAAGCTAAACATACTTTTCCTCTGTGATCCAGCAGTCATGCTCCATAGTTTTACCCAAATGAATTGAAAACTTACATCCACACAAAACCTGCACAGCTTTTTCATAACTGTCAGAACTTGGAAGCGGCCAAGATGTCCTTCAGTAGGTGAATGGGTAAATAAACTATGTTACATCGATACAATGGAATATTGCTACCTCTTAAAAGAAATGAGCTATGGGGGCACCTGGGTGGCTCAGTCAGTTAAGCATCTGACTTCGGCTCAGGACATTATCTCAGGGTTTGTGAGTTCAAGCCCTGTGTCAGACTCTGTGCTGACAGAGCCTGGAGCTTGCTTTTGATTCTGTGTCTCCCTCTCTCTGCCCCTCCCCTGCTCGTGCTCTGTCTCTCTCTCTCAAAAATAAACATTTAAAAAAGTAAAAAAAAAAAAAAAAGAAAGAAAGAAATGAGCTATCAAGCCATGAAAAGACATGGAGGAAACTTAAATGGCATATTGAAAAAAGCTAATCTGAAAAGGCTACATACGATTCGAACTACATGGCATTCTGGAAAAGGTAAAACTATGGAGATAGCAAGAAGATTAATGGCTGCTAGGGGCTCGTGGAGCAGGAGATGAATAGGCAGAGCACAGAGGATTTTTAAAGTAATGCAGCCCTTCTGTACGATCCTACAATGTGGACACCTGTCATTATATATCTGTCCACGCTCAGTGTGCAACACCAAGAGTGAGCCTAAAGAAAAGTGTGGACCTTGGGTGATGATGCATCAGTGTGGACTTATGGACTGTAACAAATGTACCATCTGGTGGGAGGTGTTAATAGGGGAAGTGAGGCTTGTGTGAGGGCAGGTGTATATGGGAACTCTGTACTTTCCGTTCAATTGTGCCATGAACCTAAAACTTTAAAAAAAAGCCAAAAAAAATTTGTAGTGTACCTCCACTCCCATGAATAGTTTGAACTAAGGACAATATATAATAAACCTAAAGGAAAATATTATTTTTTCCCTGTGATGGCATCGGAGCTTTTCTTAAAAATATAAACTTTGTGGGGCACCTGGGTGGCTCAGTTGGTTAAGTATCTGATTCTTGATTTCGGCTTAGGTCATGACCTCATGATTTGTGAACTCAAGAGGTGCATCAGGCTCTGTGCTGATAGTCCTGAGGCTCCTTGAGATTCTCTCTTGCTCTCTGCCCCTCTCCAGCTCATGCTCTCTCTGTCAAAAGAAATAAATAAACTTAAAAAAATTTCCCCTTTGTGTGTGTGTATGCATATGTGTGTGTGCATGCGTGTGTGTGTGTGTGTGTGTGTGTGTGTGTACACCTGCCTTACTGGTGTTCTAGAAACATGTTCTATCCTCCAAGGGGGTAGCCAGCACTGATTGCCCAAACACACAGGCTGTGGGGCACCTGGGTGGCTCAGTCAGTTAAGTGATCAGGTCATGATCTCATGGTTCGTGGGATCGAGCCCTGCGTCGGGCTCTGTGCTGACAGCTAGCTCAGAGCCTGGAGACTGCTTCTGCTTCAGATTCTGTATCTCCTTCTCTCTGACCCTCCCCAGCTCACTCTCTCTCTCTTTCTCAGAATAAATAAAACATTAAAAAATTTTTTTAATAAAAAAATTTAAAAAAATAAAAAGCAAACACACAGGCTGTAACTAAGGCCAGAACCAAGGAAGTCAGGAAGGAAGAGTCCTTTGGTGGGTGTGGCATCATGTTCAGGTTCACAGACAATAGAACACGTTCCTCATCAGGATTCCTGCCCAAAAGGCCACTTTCTTGGCTGGGCTGCCCCTTCCCTCTCCCTGCATCCTTGCAGCTGCTGCATCAGTAGATGGAAAGTTCTTACGCATGCCGGGTAGCTAGCCCAGTGGGATGGATGGGTCACCTCAGGCCTCAGGTGCTCTTCTCTTTCTAAAGCAGAACTGAAATTTCACCTGGGCAGTTAGTTCTAGTGACCACAGAGCTTTCGTTTCCCTTTTGTTGTAAGGAGAAAGTTCTGAACACTACTATTTCACCACAAGTAACTGGGTACTGGGTGGGGGCTTGATTCACATCTGTGGTTCCTAACCAGCAAAGCATTGGAATCACCTGGAGGAACTTAGTAGGTGACAGAGCTTAGACTCTGCCCAGACGGGTGAGCAAGGAGGGTCTCTAATTTCCTTTCTCTTTTTTCATTTTTAGTTTAGTTTTTCTTAAAATGTTTATTATTTTGAGAGAGAGAGAGCTAGAGAGAATGAGTGAGGAGGTGACCAAAAAAAAAAAAAAAAAAGGGAGGGAGAGAATCCCAAGCAGGCTCAGAGCCTATTGGGCTTGATTCTAGGAACTTTAAGATCATAACTTGAGCCAAAATCAAGTATTGTAAGCTCAACTTACTGAGTCATCCAGGAACCCCAATTTTAGTTTCTTTTTAGATGTAATCTCTACACCCAATGTGGGGGTCAAACTCAGCACCCTGAGATCAAGAGTCGAACGCTCAACTGACAGAGCCAACCAGACACCCCTCATTTTTAGTTTTAAATCATTACTTTTTTTCTTTCACTTTATTTTTTATTTAAAAAATTTTTTTTTAAATGTTTTATTTATTTCTAGGAGAGAGAGAGAGAGAGAGAGAGAGACAGCGTGAGCAGGGGAGGGTCAGAGAGAGAGGGAGTCACAGACTCTGAAACAGACTCCAGGCTCCAAGCTGGCAGTCAGCACAAAGCCCGATGTGGGGCTCGAACCCACGAACCGCGAGATCATGACCTAAGCGAAAGTCGGACGCTCAACCGACTTAGCCACCCAGGCGCCCCTTTTCTTTCAGTTTAGTTGAGACATAATTGATATATAGCACTGTATAAGTTTAAGATACACAGGATAATGATCCGACTCACGTATACTGTGAAATGATTATCACGGTAAGTTTAGTTAATAGCCTTTATCTCACATAGATACATATATTCTCCCTTGTGATGAGAACTTAGAATTCGCTCTGTTAACTTTCCTATGTAGCATATATCAGTGTTAACTATAGTCATCCTGTTGTATATTACATCCCTGATATTTATCTTTTTAAAAAATTTTTTTAATGTTTTTATTTATTTCGAGAGAGAGAGGCAGCTTGAGCAGTGGAGGGTCAGAGAGAGAGGGAGATACAGAATCAGAAGAAGGCTGGGGCGCCTGGGTGGCTTAGTCGGTTGAGCGTCCGACTTTCGCTTAGGTCATGATCTCGCGGTTTGTGGGTTCGAGCCCCGCGTCGGGCTCTGTGCTGACTGCCAGCTCGGAGCCTGGAGCCTGTTTCAGTCTGTGACTCGCTCTCTCTCTGACCCTCCCCTGCTCATGCTGTCTCTCTCTCTCCTGGAAATAAATAAAACATTAAAAAAAAATTTTAAAAAAAAATCAGAAGAAGGCTCCAGGCTCTGAGCTGGCTGTCAGCACAGAGCCTGACTCAGGGCTCGAACCCATGAACTGCGAGATCATGACCTGAGCTGAAGTCTGACACTTAACCGACTGAGCCACCCAGGCACCCCAACACTTATTTATCTTATAACTAGAAGTTTGCGCCTTTTGATTACCTCCTTTCTGTTTCCCTGAACCCCTCCGTAACCTCAAATCTAATTTCTTTTTCTATTGGTTTGGTTTTTTTCTTTTCTTTATGTTCCACATATAAGAGAGATCATATAGTATTTGTTTTTTTCTTTGTCTTATTTCACTTAGCATAATACCCATGTTGTTGCAAGTTGTAAGATTTCCTTATTTTTTTTTTAATTTTTTTTTTAATGTTTTATTTATTTCTAGGAGAGAAAGAGACAGTGTGAACAGGGGAGGGTCAGAGAGAGGGAGTCACAGACTGAAACAGGCTCCAGGCTCCGAGCTGGCAGTCAGCCCAGAGCCCGACGCGGGGCTCGAACCCACGAACCGCGAGATCATGACCTAAGCGAAAGTCGGACGCTTAACCGACTAAGCCACCCAGGCGCCCCAGATTTCTTTATTTTTTAATGGTGGAATAATTAAGTGTTCCTCAAGGGATCCAGATCCTCTAGGCTTGGGAACCACTGGTGTAGAGCATATAGCTCCTTCCCCCTTCTGTCCGAGCATAATTCCGTCTCCCCAAAATTGGCCCCATATTTTTATGCTTCATTATCCTTGGTCACTTTTCTCTCTCACTGCTCCCTGCCATAATATTTTTATATCACTTTATTATGTCACTCATATGATATCATACCTGTTTCCATATTTCTTTCCCTGACCAGATAAACTCCTCAAGGGCAGAGATCGTGTCTCATTCATCTTTGAGTCTCCTGCATTTAAAGTTGCGATAGACAGCTGAGCAGGTTGCTCACTGCTCAAAAGATCTGAGTGTCTACGTCCAGACATTATTAATACAGGTTTATTTATTAATTTAATTTTTGGAAAAGTTTTTATTTATTTAAATAATCTACACAACCTGAGATCAAGAACCACAACCCTGAGATCTCACAACCTGAGATCAAGAGCCACATGCTCTTCCAGCTGAGCCAGCGAGGTGCCCCAGTAAAGGTTTATTAGATGAACAAACACTCCAATCCCTTTAGACTCTGGGTATTAGCAGATCACGTAAAGACACAGTAGCTTTCATTCCTATCACCTGAAACTGGAAGCAAAATTTCAGGAATTAGTGTTAATTCAATTCATTATACATGTGTATGAGTAGGTATATATATTATATGTGCATGTAGGTATATATGCAAACATACACATATATGATAACTTCAGCTTTGTGGGCAGCATGAGACCAAGTTAAATAGCTGATTGGCAGACAATTCTGCTGGTTGCTATTCCTCTAATGACCTTTGAGTGCGTGCAATAGTGGGTTACAGCTCTGTGTCAGGGAGCTTGCGTTTTGATTCCACTGATACAGTAATCAGTTCTGGGACTGCTCTATGTCTAAGTTTCTTTTCTTTTCTTTTCCTTTTAGATTTTATTTATAAGTAATCTCTACATCCAATGTGGGGCTCAAACTCACAACTCTGAGATCAAGAGTTGTGGTCTCAGCGGCACCAGCTGAGCCAGCCAGGTATCCCCCATGCCTAAGATTTTAAAATAAGCTCTTCTTTGGATTAATCTTTTTCCTCTTTTGCAGGGGGGTGCACAGAAGAGGGGACAATTACAGGAGTTCCTTCTCATTGACCTAGGTGGATCCTGAGATGTACAAATAACGTGGGATAAGATAGTAGGATGTAAAAAACATACTCAACTATGTCCAAGCTCGGGGATGTTGTTAGGAAAGATCAGTGCCCACTTTTGTCACACCTTTGTTCATTAGATTAATTTTGATCAAGGCACCTGGACCTCTGGAAGTCAAAAGAAGTTCAGAATTTTTTTGGGGGGGGTACCTCCTGATAAATGGAATTATGAAGAATGCCTGAAGCAGTGTGATACAAATGTGATATATTTATTTTTTTAATGTTTATTTATTTTTGAGAGAGAGACAGAATGTGAATAGGAGAGAGGCAGAGAGGGAGAGAGACAGAATTTGAAGCAGGCTCCAGGCTCTGAATTGTCAGCACAGAGCCTGACACGGGACTCTAACTCACGGACTGCAAGATCATGACCTGAGCCGAAGTTAGACACTTAACCGACTGAGCCACTCAGGCACCCCACAAATGTGGTATATTTAAAAAGTTTTGTAGGGGCGCCTGGGTGGCTTAGTCGGTTAAGCTTCCGACTTTTGCTTAGGTCATGATCTCGCTGTTCGTGGGTTCGAGCCCCGCGTTGGGCTCTGTGCTGACTGCCAGCTCGGAGCCTGGAACCTGTTTCAGATTTTGTATCTCCCTCTGTCTCTGACCCTCCCCTGCTCACGCTGTCTCTCTCTCTCTCTCTCCTAGAAATAAATAAAACATTAAAAAAATTATAAAAAAAAAAAGTTTTGTAAAGGGGCACCTGGGTGGCTCAGTCAGTTAAGCATCCAACTTTGGCTCAGGGCATGATCTTACAGTTTGTAAGTTCAAACCCCGCATCCGACTCTGGGCTGACAGCTCGGAGCCTGGAGCCTTCTTTGGATTCCGCATCTCCCTCTCTCTCTGCCCCTCTCCTGCTAATGCTCTGTCTTTCTCTCTTTGTCTCTCAAAAATAAGTAAACATTAAAATTTTAAAAAAGTTTGTAAAAAATTTTAAAAATAATCAAATAAAAATAATAAATAAATAAAATGTTTGGGTTTAACAAATGAATATTTTTACCCCCCCAAATGTGGTTTTATAATGTTATTTGCAAATCATAATGAAATTCTAAAGCAATATTAATTCAAAGTAGATTCTAGGTGATACGGCCCTGCAATCCTTCAGCATAGTACAGTGACCTTGGTTTAAGTTCTTTTGGAGCGCCTGGGTGGCTCAGTTGGTTGAGTGTCCGGCTTCGGCTCAGGTCATGATCTCACAGTTTGTGGGTTTGAGCCCTGCGTCGGGCTCTGTGCTGACAGCTAGCTCAGAGCCTGGAGCCTGCTTCACATTCTGTGTCTCCCTCTCTCTCTGACCCTCCCCTGCTGATGCTCTGTCTCTCTCTGTCTCAAAAATAAAGTATAAAAAATTTAAGTTCTTTTGTAGATGATGCTAAAAATATGATTTTGAGGTCTTTGTCAATGTGAATTTAACTGACAAATTAAATTAAATGCCTCCCATCTCCTTCCCCCACAAACTATACTAGGTTTGCCTAGCATCAAAGACAGAACTTAGGGCCTATTTATTGAATTCATGAGAGCTGAGGGTGTCTAGTGTAGAGACTGTCGCTGGGAATGAAATTACTGTGAAGACATCAGAAAGGGCATGTTGAGCAGAGAAGCATGAACTGGGTGACCGGAAGCCCTGACCATTCAAATATGCAAATTTGCTTGGTCTTCCCCTGGAACTGAGAAGGGAGGCAAACTTGTTTTGAATACAAGCACAGTTGGCTAAGCACAGGATTGGTCATAGAGAGTTATTTTGACTTTTGGACCAAGTGCATTCTTGGGTAGCCTCCTCTTGAGTTGCATATTACATATGGTAAATGGAATGTGCTGTGGCTATAGAATAGAGCTAATGAGGGCAGTTTTCCGGCAAATCAAGTCCTTGTTTATGCACATTCTTTCCTCCTTTGGATATGAAGTCATATGCTCCTCTGGGGTTCTAAGTCATACCGGAAGAGGTGGAGACACATGGCAATATCTGAGGCAGAAGGAGAAAAGGAGAAAAGCCCTATGAAAGGTAGAATTTGTGGAACTGTAATCTTTAAGAGCCTCAGAATGAACCCTGATCCTGATCTTAGACTATCCCATGACCCTGGCCAAAGACAGTGATCCAGGGGAAGACCAGTTAAATTAACATTATGGACCAATGGTCAGCAAACATCTTCTATAAATAGCCAGAAATAATATTTTAGGCCTTTTTGGGCCTCACAGTCTCCATCTCTATTGCAACCACTCAGGTCTGCCCTTGTTTCGTGAAAGTGATCATAGTTAATTTTCAAGTGAATGAGTGTGGCTATGTTCCAATAAAATTATACACACACACACATACATATATACATTTTAAAAGTTTATTTATTTTGAGAGACAGAGTGCATGTGTGCATAAGCGTGTGCGTGCACAAGTAGGGGAGGGGCAGAGAGAGAATCCTAAGCAGGCTCCATGCTATCATTGGGAGCCCCAAGCGGGGCTCCAGACTATGAACTGTGAGATCATGACCTGAGCTGAAATGAAGAGTTGGATGCTCAACCCCACTGAGCCACCCAGGTGCCCCTAAAGTTTTATATATAAGACAGGTCGCAGCATATATGGCTGACAGGCCAAAATAGGCTAACCCTTACTCTGGAGTACTGCAAACAGAAACCTGTGCATCCTCAAGAAATATCAAGTCTTGGGGCGCCTGGGTAGCTTAGTAGGTTGAGTGTCCAACTTCGGCTTAGGTCATGATCTCATCGTTTGTGGGTTCAAGCCCCGCATCCGTCTCTGTGCTGATGGCTCAGAGCCTGGAACCTGCTTCACATTCTGTGTCTCCCTCTCTCTCTGCCCCTCCCCGACTCACACTCTAGCTCTCTCTCAAAAATGAATAAATGTTAAAAAAAATAAAAAAAAAGAAATATCAAGTCTCAAGTATAATCAGAGAGCACTCTTGATTCCATAAATAGAACTCTTTGTTTAAGTGGGCTTGAATCTCAGATCTATTATTTACAAGTTGCGGGGCTTGGGAGAACATACATACCTTTTCTCATCTCGGGCTCCTTGTTTGCAATATGGAGATTGTAAAACCTGCTCTGCCTACCCCGGATGATGATGACCCTCAAAGGAACCGTAATACACTGACAGAAAGAAGCTCTCATTAGTGTAATCATGGAATTGCAGGTACACCTTATGAGTTAAAACCTGAAGCTCCTTAATGGAAGACATGGTGCTTATTCACCATCGAATCTTTAGCACCTGCCACATGCTGGCCCTCTGAATAAATTTACTGACTTTAGAAGTGAAATAGATAAAATATTTCCTTCTTTCAAATCCGTGTGGTGTTATTTGAATAGACTGGAGTAAGAGAAGCCCACAGTGAAACAGGCATTTGAAGATAGAACATGAGCCATTTAATTTTTGGAGTCTAGCTACATTTGGGGAGTGTTTCTGGACCAACTTGCCTAAACAACTTTGGACTTGCAGAAAAGACTCCCATCAGGATATTACATACACATTTCCAACTCCACTCAGATACACTGGAAGTGATCCATGATTGAGGGAGGGTTTTCCCTCAGGTCTTTAAATTTTTCTCATCAGTAATATTCTCATTGCAAGAGAATCCTGAGCCATCTGACCGAGCACCCCTGGGACAGTCACTAGTTTCAACACTGATCCCGTGGTTGGATGTGACCATGTGCACAGACTCCCCAGACTCACGATACTAGCTTGTTAAGCAAGTTGAGAGTTTGTTTGGTGTTTTACAGATGTGTCACTGCCCAAATAAAGGCTAAAGATAACAGTCTATTATGAGTACTACTGATGCCAATAAAAAGAAAATGAAGCCAAAACCTTAGTTATGTTGACTTACCCTAAGTCAAATGCAATCGTCTCATTTGTCTTTCCATTTTGAAGGCAGCATTGAACAGTTGAAAGAGCAAGAGCTTTGGAGTCAGCCAGCCAGACCTGAGTCAAAATCATTTTGATAGCATATTAGAGAACCGTGGCCTTGTATGGTTGACTTAATCTCAGTTGCAAGTCTCAAGGTTGTTGTGAAAGTAAGACAAGTCAGTGGAAATGGAGGTACCTATCACAGTGCTGGCTGGCATCCATTCTTGAGTGGGAGTGAAGGAAACTTCAGAGAGGTGGGGGCTGTGGGCTCAGTGCCCCCCCTAGGGCACTTCTTCCAGGGCTCTGCATTCTGCTCATCATATTTAGGGTCAATGGGAGCTCTCTTGGCTGAGAGTAAGTGAAAACCATTTCGGATCAGGATGTGATGTGGGGAAAATGTTCTTGGACAACCTTGAAAGGAGAGACCAAAAGACTAATGGGCAGGAAGAGAGGCCTAGGTGACCAGACCCGTCCCACAGAAAGGGGCCACCACCAACGAATGACCAATGATTCTTTTGTTCATCCTCTACTAACATTTGCCCTCCATTAGCTTATATAATAAGGATCTATCTGCATTGAATGTAACATAGATGCTTTGGGGAGCAACTTGAGAGTATGGCGTGTGGTAGGGACAGTTGGCTTTAGGCTACCTATTAGGTTACTTGGCTTCTCTGAGTCTCATCTTCCCTCTCCCCGAAGATAAGATTATTTATTCTCTACCCTCTGTGTCATTGCCTTGCCTTGTGGCTTCTGCCTAGTCATTGTGGCAGCTCACTCATGCTCTTCAGCTAATCACTGAGGTCCCTGGGTAGAACTCCTCATTTCAGATACTCTAGAAGCTGCTAGCCAGCCTACAGTTGCCTGCCTTTGGGTCAGGTCTAATCAGCATGGCCAGCAGGAAGACAGGGTAGATATGATCACATAAAGTAACCCAGAGGTGGCTTCTTAGCCAAGGACTATGGACAAAGCCATTTACCACAGGAGACTGTGGGTGTGATGTGCGCCATGATCTATGTTCAGGATGCAGAGATAAGACAGAGAGCTTCAATGCAAGGTAGACAGTGGTAATGGCTACAAAAGAAATGCTGATAAAGAGCTTTATAAGCTCAAATGAGAAAGAATTTGCTTTCTACCTGGGGGAGTAAAGGAAAAGTTTCATGAAAGAAAAGGCTTCCAGAGCATCGACTACCTTAGGTCAATTAGGGCTCCTACCTAAACTTGAAGAGGAGGGTCAGTCTCACCCAAACCTCATGACTGGGAAATTCAGGGAGTTCCTCCAATAAAGCCATCCCATCCCCCATCCACAAGCATTGATTCAAGGATGGTGTGTGACAAAAGTCAAGCAAGCCAGGGACAGTGAGATCTATCAGGAAGCAGACGTTCCTCTTCTCTGCTGAGTTTGAACATGGACGTATGTGGTCTTAGAAGCCACTGCCAATTATCTTACACGCACTAGGGAAGAGACTTTTAAGTATGGAATCCTCTTTGAGGAAGTACAACTGGGAGGGAAGAGGGGTGGGGAGAGAGAGAGAGATAGAGAGAGAGAGAGAGAAACTAGGCCCTGGATGCATCATTTTGGGAAAATATGGTGACTTGCGGGGATTAGTGAAAAATACAATTTGCTGAGAGCCCTGGAGCAAGGAAGTTAATATTGGAAAGGGAGATTAGAGAGAGATCACAGAAGGCCTTGGGGTGGAGATGGGGGATAAGAGGCTTTCTATAGCCTTTCTATTGGCAATTGGAAGCTACTGGAAGTATTTAAATACTGTGCTATGAGTGGTGTTGTGGATAAATTAATCACTAGTGGGTGCAAAATAGATTGGAACGGACAGAGGCTGCACATGGGGGGGAGGGGGTGATGGGGAGTTTTACTGCGATAATCTGAAGGCCTGAACAGAGCTAATGCAACGGGGCTGGCAGGAGGGGGGTGTGGAAAAATGAGCACAGAGTCGAGATTGTAGACTAAGATTTTGTCACTAAAGGCTGAAGGAAGGAAGGAAGGAAGGTGCCTTCACACAAGTCAAACCAGGAAGAGCACCCACCACAAGCTCTTGTCTGGCTCCTTCAGGCCAGTAGTTTATCATCATAAAAGATGGATGTAAAAGATTAGACAACAGGTTAGATATAAAATTTTCTTTAGGCACCAGACCTCAATGCAAATGGAGCACGGTGATGACGTTTTACGACACTGAGAAGTAGCTCGTGGTGTTGACTCACAATCTGTACTGTTAGTAAACTTCAGGAGCTGCTTATACACGGTGCTGGCAAAATGCTTCCGAAGGGGGTAGAATAAAACGTACACAGACATTTGTTGAGATTTGTATTTTTTTTCTAACTGGCTATGTGACTCTGAGTAAATCACTCACCCTCACTGAGATACAGTTTCCTCGATTGTAAAAAGGGTAAGAATAGAGCTTCTTTCTGGGGTTGTGGTCCTCACCTCATGATGTCATAGGAAAACCCCTTGTCAGCTTCTAGTACATTGAAGATAATTAAATAAAAGGTAAACTACATAAAAGTATTTAAAAAATAAATAAAAGGTAAATATGTTTCAAATCTCTTCCTTATCTTCCTTCAGTCTTTTTTTTTTTCCCCTCTTTTCTGAGTATGCTTTCTGTTTGTAGGCTGCCCTTAAACAGATACTATTTGTGTTGTCACATCTTGGTGATAGGCTTCATGTAGATTTAATGGTTAAGATAGTCTCCTAGATTCTGGTACCATCTGCATTATAGGATTGGGATGGCCTGTCCCTGCCCTGTATTCTAGAATGGTGGAATAACTAATACACAGTATTTTATGATGATGATTTGCTTGAAGAGCTAAAAGCTACTACTGATTTATATGGGGCACCTGGGTGGCTCAGTCAGTTGAGCGTTCCGACTTCCGCTCAAATCATAATCTTGTGGTTCATGAGTTCGAGCCCCGTGTACTGATGGCTTGGAGCTTGGAGCCTGCTTCAGATTCTGGCTTTCTCTCTCTCTGCCCCTCCCCCTCTCACACTTTGTCTCTGTCTCTCTGTCTCTGTCTCTCTCTCTCAGAAATAAATAAACATTAAAAAAAATAGGGGTGCTTGGGTGGCTCAGTCAGTTGAGTGTCTGACTTTAGCTCAGGTCATGATCTCACTCACAGCTTGTGAGTTCGAGCCCTGTGTCAGGCTCTGTGCTGACAGCTCAGAGCCTGGAGCCTGCTTCAGATTCTGTGTCTCCCTCTCTCTGCCCCTCCACTGCTCATTCTCTGTCTCCCTCTCTCTCAAAAATAAATAAACATTAAAAATATAATTAAAAAGCTACTCCTGATTTATAACAGTGGGGAGAAGGGGGTGCTTCTCAGCAGAGGGCTGTAGGTATAACAAGCACTGTGAGTGGTATGTCTAGAGTAGGGGCGATATGGATGGTTAATGCAAGGGAAAGTGATGAGGGCCATAGAAAAAGCATAGCTCAAGTCCCGTGGCTAGGGGAGAGCCACTGTCATAGATCTAGTGTCATAAATCTATCAGCAACTCCCCATTTTCCTTGCACTACCATTTATACTGAATGTTTACTCTGTGCTAAGTGTTTTTACAATTTCATTCAAGTCTTGAAATAACCCTAGGAGGTAGATAGGCATTATTATTAAACTCATTTGACAGATGAGGAAATTGAAGCTTAGGTCAGTTGTCTGAGGTCACGAAGGCAGCTTAGTTAAGTGACAGAGCAAGAACTTGAATCTTGGGCTTTACTGATTCTAGAGCCCATGGTTTTAACTATGGTCCCAGATTGCCTGGGAAGCTCTCTCTTATCTTTTCTTTCATACGCACTTGATTTATGTCGCCCATCTGGGATGGGATGGAATGAAAAAAGGGGATTTGGGAACTATTGTCTCTTCAAGATTACTCAGCTCTTTGATATCGCCCCTGGGAGCCACATTGACTATCAACTAGAAGGTGCTGGAAAAAAATAGATTGTTCCAGGGTGCTCACTTGTATGCAATTTATTATTTCTAAAGATAAGGCTTAAAGAGACTTCTATATTGCATTCAATTTTTCCAATGAATGAAAGCAGAAGGGCATCTGTTTAGCATTTGGGACACGCACCCAGCTCACTCTGGTTAAAGGGGAAAAATAAAGCAGTGCCTGAGTGACTCAGTCGGTTAAGTGTCTGACTTTGGCTCAGGTCACA
>JAESUZ010004788.1:0-22758 GCA_017311185.1 Proteles cristata cristata | reverse complement strand
CACTACGAACACAGTGTATCTTGAAATTCGTTGAGTGAGGCCTGCCCCCCCGGTATTCTTTCACGGGGATGAATATATATGCCATTGCTTAAGCTTCCGTGACGGAGTCTTCTAACATCACCTACTCAGTGGTACCATGGGTGCCTGCGTGCTCCATTCCACACAGTATTCTCTCACAGAGCTGAGCCTTCTCCTCCTCCCTCATGGGTCTCCGTACATGTACTCGACCGAACACTACTAGCATAGTGAAACGAGAACTTCGTGGAAGGAGGCTTTCGCCCAGTGTTCACGCACCGAGCTCATTAAGAACACCGACTTAAGCTTCCATGCATATGCTCTCATAGCGTAGCAATGAAGTAAGTCGAACTGGTCCTTGAATGCAACATACAGCATAGCGCGGTTTCTCTGATAGAACAGTGCGCACTTTCCACGTTGCTCTCCACATCTGTATTCAAACGGTACAAACACAGTGTATCATGACGTTACTTGAATGAAGCCCGCCCCACAGTGTACCTTCCCAGAGTCGAATATAGTCCCGAGCTGATTCTTCCATGACGGAGTCTTCAAACGTCGCTAACTTAGTGGAACAACTGGGTGACGGAATGCTGCATTCCAGCCAGCACTGTTTCGCAGAGCTGGGCCTTCTCCTCCTCCCTCATAGGTCTCCGTGCGTGTATTCTAACACACACTACTGGCATAGGGAAACGACACACTCGTGGAATGAACGTCTTCCCACTGTGTTCACGCACAGAGTTCATTAGGAAACACCCACTTCAGCTTCCTTGCATATGTTTTCATAACGTAGCAATGAAGTGAACAGAACCGGTCACTGCAGCATTCCGCATAAGTGTGGTTTCTCAGCTAGAACACTGTGCACTTTCCAAGTTTTGGTCTCCACATCTGTATTCTAACAGTACGGACAGAGTGTGTCATGACGTTAGCTGAATGAGGCCTGCCCCACGGTGTTCCTTCACAGCGTTGAATATATATGTATATATATATATATATATATATATATATATACACCTGAGCTTATCCTTCCATGAGGGAGCCTTCAAACATCGCTAACTTAGTGATGCAAACAGGCCATTGAATAATGCATTCGTCACAATATTGTTTCTCTGAATGGAACGTGCTATACTTCCTTCGTCACCGTCTGTGTATTCAAACTGTACTAGCTTAGGAAGAGGAGCTTAATTGAATGGACGTTCCCCACAGGGTCATGGACGAGTCGGGTATGTACCACATAACTGAAGCTTCCAACCATGTGTTTTCAAAGATACCGTTGATGTGAAAGGAGCTGGTCACTGCGTGCTGCATTCCACTTGGTGGGGTTTCTCACAACGAGCACCGTACGTCCCTCGTTGGTCTCACAGCTGTATTCTAACACTACCGAAATACAGTGAATCATGACATTAGTTGAAGGAGGAGCCTGCCCCCACATCTTCCTTCACACTATGAAGTATGTAACACCTCTTATCCTTCCACGCAGGTGTCTGCACACATCTCTAGACCAACCAGGTAACGGAATACCGCCTTCCGCTCAGTGTTGCTGCAACGGAGTGGAGTCCTCTGCAGTTCCTCGCAGGTGTCCGCATGTGCATTCTAACCTTGATAGCGTAGTGAAACAGGCCCTGAGTTGAATGAGGCCTTCGCCGCCACGGTCATGAACGAGGTTGAGTGTGGAAGACGTAGCTGAAGCTTTCGTGCACGCGTTTTCAAAGAATACCGAGCATGGGAAACGACCTGGTTAACTGATGCATTCCGCATGAGGTGGAACCTCAGACGGAGTACAGTGCAGTTCCCTCGTTGGTCTCCGCAGCTGTAGTCTAACCCTATGACCAGAGCGACTCATGAATAGTGTGAAATGAGGCCTGCCCCACAGTGTTCCTCCCAGGGCTGAGTACATAACCCTTACCTTAGTTTCCAAGGAGCTGTCTGCAAACATCGCTTCCGTTCTGAAACAACCAGGTCCCGACTGAAGCATTCGGCTCTTTGTTGTCTCACAGAGGTGAACCTTATTCTCCTCCCTCCGAGGTCTCCGTATGTGTACTCTACTTCCCACAACTCGCATAGCAAAGCGAGATCTTAGTGGAATGGGGATTCCCCAGCCCCGGTGTTCACGCACCGAGTTCATTAGGAAACCACGGACGTCCATACGTGTGTCTTCAGGCGTAGCAACGAAGGAAATCGAACTGGTCCTCGAATGCAGCAATTCCGCCTAGTGTGTTTTCCCAGAGCACGCTTTCTCCACGTTGGTCTCCACCACTGTATCCTAACAGTATGTACACAGAGTATCATGACGTTACTTGAATGAGGCCTGCCCCACAGTGTTCCTTCCAGAGTTGAATATATACCTGCGCTTATCCTTCCATGACGGATCTTCTAGCATCGCTACCTCAGTGGTACCACTGGGTGCCTGAATGCTGCTTTCCGCACAGTATTCTTTCACAGAGTTGAGCTTTCTCCTCTTCCCTCATAGGTCTCAGTAAACGTGTATTCTGCCAAAACACTACTTAGCTAGCGGAGTGGGAACACATCTTCTCGGAATGAATGTTTTTCCCCAGTGTTCACGCACCGAGCTCATTAGGAAACACCTATTTAGCTTCCATACATAGGCTTTCATAGCGTAGCAATGAAGTAAATCGAACTGGTCATTGAACGCAGCGTTCCGCCGAGTGTGGTCTCTCAGCTAGAACACTGCGCACTGTCCACGTTGGTCTCCACATCTGTATGCGAACAGTACGAACACAGTGTGTCATGAGGCTAGTTGCATGAGGCCTGCCCCCCACTGTTCCTTCACAGAATTGAATAGACACCATTGCTTATCCTTCCATGACGGAGTCTTCAAACATCGCTGACTTAGTGAGGCAACCGGGTTATTGAAGAATCCATTGCCTACAATATCATGTCTCTGAGTTGAACCTCCTTTGCTTCCCTAATGAGTCACCGTAGGTGCAGTCAAGCACTACTCACCTAATAAGAGACGACCTTAGACGAATGAGGCGTTCCCCACAACGTGCATGGACAGAGGTGGGCAGGTACCACTTAACTGGAGCTTCCTACCGTGTGTTTTCAAAGATACCATTGACGGGAAATGAATGGTCATTCGATGCTGCCTTTCGCCTACTGGGGTTTCTCAGAAGGACCACGGTACACGTCCCTCTATGGTTTTACAGCCGTGTTCTAAAACTACGAACACAGTGAATCGTGCACTTAGTCGAATGAGGCCTGCCCCGCAGTGTTCCTTCACAGAGTCGAATATATACCATAACTTGCTTATCCTTCCATGACGGAGTCTTCAATCGTCGCTAACTTAGTAGAACAGCTGGGTGACGGAATCTGGCATTCCACCCAGTATTGTTTCACAGAGTTGAGCCTCTTCCTCCTCCCGCAGAGGTCTCCGTACGTGTACTCTAACAAAAACGAATCCCATGGTGAACAAGGAACTTCGTGGAACGAAGGTTTCGCTCAGTGTTCACGCACCGAGCTCATTAGGAAACACCTCCTTAAGCTTCCATGCACATGCTCTCATAGCCTAACAATGAATTAAATCGGACTGGTCTTTGAATGCCGCATTCCGCATAGTGTGGGTTTCTCAGAGCGCATGCACCTCCCACGTTGGTCTCCACAATTGTATTCTAACACTACGAACACAGTGTATCTTGAAATTCGTTGAGTGAGGCCTGCCCCCCTGGTATTCTTTCACGGGGATGAATATATATGCCATTGCTTAAGCTTCCGTGACGGAGTCTTCTAACATCGCCTACTCAGTGGTACCATGGGTGCCTGCGTGCTCCATTCCACACAGTATTCTCTCACAGAGCTGAGCCTTCTCCTCCTCCCTCATGGGTCTCCGTACATGTACTCGACCGACCACTACTAGCATAGTGAAACGAGAACTTCGTGGAAGGAGGCTTTCGCCCAGTGTTCACGCACCGAGCTCATTAAGAACACCGACTTAAGCTTCCATGCATATGCTCTCATAGCGTAGCAATGAAGTAAGTCGAACTGGTCCTTGAAGATGCAACATACAGCATAGCGCGGTTTCTCTGATAGAACGGTGCGCACTTTCCACGTTGCTCTCCATCTGTATTCAAACGGTACAAACACAGTGTATCATGACGTTACTTGAATGAAGCCCGCCCCACAATGTACCTTCCAGTCGAATATAGTCCCGAGCTGATTCTTCCATGACGGAGTCTTCAAACGTCGCTAACTTAGTGGAACAACTGCTGGGTGACGGAATGCTGCATTCCAGCCAGCACTGTTTCGCAGAGCTGGGCCTTCTCCTCCTCCCTCATAGGTCTCCGTGCGTGTATTCTAACACACACTACTGGCATAGGGAAACGACACACTCGTGGAATGAACGTCTTCCCACTGTGTTCACGCAGAGTTCATTAGAAACACCCACTTCAGCTTCCTTGCATATGTTTTCATAACGTAGCAATGAAGTGAACAGAACCGTCACTGCAGCATTCCGCATAAGTGTGGTTTCTCAGCTAGAACACTGTGCACTTTCCAAGTTTTGGTCTCCACATCTGTATTCTAACAGTACGGACAGGTGTGTCATGACGTTAGCTGAATGGGCCTGCCCACAGGTGTTCCTTCACAGCGTTGAATATATATGTATATATATATATATATATATATATATATATATATATATATATACGAGCTTATCCTTCCATGAGGGGAGCCTTCAAACATCGCTAACTTGAGTGATGCAAACAGGCCATTGAATAATGCATTCGTCACAATATTGTTTCTCTGAATGGAACGTGCTATACTTCCTTCGTCACCGTCTGTGTATTCAAACTGTACTAGCTTGGGAAGAGGAGCTTAATTGAATGGACGTTCCCCACAGGGTCATGGACGGAGTCGGGTATGTACCACATAACTGAAGCTTCCAACCATGTGTTTTCAAAGATACCGTTGATGTGAAAGGAGCTGGTCACTGCGTGCTGCATTCCGCTTGGTGGGGTTTCTCACAACGAGCACCGTACAATCCCTCGTTGGTCTCACAGCTGTATTCTAACCTACGAAATACAGTGAATCATGACATTAGTTGAAGGAAGCCTGCCCCCATCTTCCTTCACTATGAAGTATGTAACACCTCGCTTATCCTTCCACGCAGGTGTCTGCACACATCTCTAGACCAACCAGGTAACGGAATACCGCCTTCCGCTCAGTGTTGCTGCAACGGGTGGAGTCCTCTGCAGTTCCCTCGCAGGTGTCCGCATGTGCATTCTAACCTTGATAGCGTAGTGAAACAGGCCCTGAGTTGAATGAGGCCTTCGCCGCCCACGGTCATGAACGGAGTTGAGTGTGGAAGACGTAGCTGAAGCTTTCGTGCACGCGTTTTCAAAGAATACCGAGCATGGGAAACGACCTGGTTAACTGATGCATTCCGCATGAGGTGGAACCTCAGGAAGCGGAGTACAGTGCAGTTCCCTCGTTGGTCTCCGCAGCTGTAGTCTAACCCTATGACCAGAGCGACTCATGACTAATAGTGTGAAATGAGGCCTGCCCCACGGTGTTCCTCCCCAGGGCTGAGTACATAACCCTTACCTTAGTTTCCAAGGAGCTGTCTGCAAACATCGCTTCCGTTCTGAAACCAGGTCCCCGACTGAAGCATTCGGCTCTTTGTTGTCTCACAGAGGTGAACCTTATTCTCCTCCCTCCGAGGTCTCCGTATGTGTACTCTACTTCCCACAACTCGCATAGCAAAGCGAGATCTTAGTGGAATGGGGATTCCCCAGCCCGGTGTTCACGCACCGAGTTCATTAGGAAACCACGGAAGCGTCCATACGTGTGTCTTCAGAGCGTAGCAACGAAGGAAATCGAACTGGTCCTCCGAATGCAGCATTCCGCCTAGTGTGTGTTTTCCCAGAGCACGCGCACCTCCCACGTTGGTCTCCACCACTGTATCCTAACAGTATGTACACAGAGTATCATGACGTTACTTGAATGAGGCCTGCCCACAGTGTTCCTTCCAGAGTTGAATATATACCTGCGCTTATCCTTCCATGACGGGTCTTCCGCATCGCTACCTCAGTGGTACCACTGGGTGCCTGAATGCTGCTTTCCGCACAGTATTCTTTCACGAGTTGAGCTTTCTCCTCTTCCCTCATAGGTCTCAGTACGTGTATTCTGCCAAACATACTAGCTAGCGTAGTGGGAACATCTTCTCGGAATGAATGTTTTCCCCAGTGTTCACGCACCGAGCTCATTAGGAAACACCTATTTAGCTTCCATACATAGGCTTTCATAGCGTAGAATGAAGTGAATCGAACTGGTCATTGAACGCAGCGTTCCGCGGAGTGTGTCTCTCAAGCTGAACACTGCGCACTGTCCGCGTTGGTCTCCACATCTGTATGCGAACAGTACGAACACAGTGTGTCATGAGGCTGTTGAATGAGGCCTGCCCCACTGTTCCTTCTCAAAATTGAATAGACACCATTGCTTATCCTTCCATGACGGAGTCTTCAAACATCGCTGACTTAGTGAGGCAACCGGGTTATTGAAGAATCCATTGCCTACAATATCATGTCTCTGAGTTGAACCTCCTTTGCTTCCCTAATGAGTCACCGTAGGTGCAGTCAAGCACTACTCACCTAATAAGAGACGACCTTAGACGAATGAGGCGTTCCCCACAACGTGCATGGACAGAGGTGGGCAGGTACCACTTAACTGGAGCTTCCTACCGTGTGTTTTCAAAGATACCATTGACGGGAAACGAATGGTCATTCGATGCTGCCTTTCGCCTACTGGGGTTTCTCAGAAGGACCACGGTACACGTCCCTCTATGGTTTTACAGCCGTATTCTAAAACTACGAACACAGTGAATCGTGCACTTAGTCGAATGAGGCCTGCCCCGCAGTGTTCCTTCACAGGGTCGAATATATACCATAACTTGCTTATCCTTCCATGACGGAGTCTTCAATCGTCGCTAACTTAGTAGAACAGCTGGGTGACGGAATCTGGCATTCCACCCAGTATCGTTTCACAGAGTTGAGCCTCTTCCTCCTCCCGCAGAGGTCTCCGTACGTGTACTCTAACAAAAACGAATCCCATGGTGAACAAGGAACTTCGTGGAACGAAGGTTTCGCTCAGTGTTCACGCACCGAGCTCATTAGGAAACACCTCCTTAAGCTTCCATGCACATGCTCTCATAGCGTAACAATGAATTAAATCGGACTGGTCTTTGAATGCCGCATTCCGCATAGTGTGGGTTTCTCAGAGCGCATGCACCTCCCACGTTGGTCTCCACAATTGTATTCTAACACTACGAACACAGTGTATCTTGAAATTCGTTGAGTGAGGCCTGCCCCCCGGTATTCTTTCACGGGGATGAATATATATGCCATTGCTTAAGCTTCCGTGACGGAGTCTTCTAACATCGCCTACTCAGTGGTACCATGGGTGCCTGCGTGCTCCATTCCACACAGTATTCTCTCACAGAGCTGAGCCTTCTCCTCCTCCCTCATGGGTCTCCGTACATGTACTCGACCGAACACTACTAGCATAGTGAAACGAGAACTTCGTGGAAGGAGGCTTTCGCCCAGTGTTCACGCACCGAGCTCATTAAGAACACCGACTTAAGCTTCCATGCATATGCTCTCATAGCGTAGCAATGAAGTAAGTCGAACTGGTCCTTGAATGCAACATACAGCATAGCGCGGTTTCTCTGATAGAACAGTGCACACTTTCCACGTTGCTCTCCACATCTGTATTCAAACGGTACAAACACAGTGTATCATGACGTTACTTGAATGAAGCCCGCCCCACAGTGTACCTTCCCAGAGTCGAATATAGTCCCGAGCTGATTCTTCCATGACGGAGTCTTCAAACGTCGCTAACTTAGTGGAACAACTGGGTGACGGAATGCTGCATTCCAGCCAGCACTGTTTCGCAGAGCTGGGCCTTCTCCTCCTCCCTCATAGGTCTCCGTGCGTGTATTCTAACACACACTACTGGCATAGGGAAACGACACACTCGTGGAATGAACGTCTTCCCACTGTGTTCACGCACAGAGTTCATTAGGAAACACCCACTTCAGCTTCCTTGCATATGTTTTCATAACGTAGCAATGAAGTGAACAGAACCGGTCACTGCAGCATTCCGCATAAGTGTGGTTTCTCAGCTAGAACACTGTGCACTTTCCAAGTTTTGGTCTCCACATCTGTATTCTAACAGTACGGACAGAGTGTGTCATGACGTTAGCTGAATGAGGCCTGCCCCACGGTGTTCCTTCACAGCGTTGAATATATATGTATATATATATATATATATATATATATATACACCTGAGCTTATCCTTCCATGAGGGAGCCTTCAAACATCGCTAACTTAGTGATGCAAACAGGCCATTGAATAATGCATTCGTCACAATATTGTTTCTCTGAATGGAACGTGCTATACTTCCTTCGTCACCGTCTGTGTATTCAAACTGTACTAGCTTAGGAGAAGAGGAGCTTAATTGAATGGACGTTCCCCACAGGGTCATGGACGGAGTCGGGTATGTACCACATAACTGAAGCTTCCAACCATGTGTTTTCAAAGATACCGTTGATGTGAAAGGAGCTGGTCACTGCGTGCTGCATTCCGCTTGGTGGGGTTTCTCACAACGAGCACCGTACACGTCCCTCGTTGGTCTCACAGCTGTATTCTAACACTCCCGAAATACAGTGAATCATGACATTAGTTGAAGGAAGCCTGCCCCCACATCTTCCTTCACACTATGAAGTATGTAACACCTCTTATCCTTCCACGCAGGTGTCTGCACACATCTCTAGACCAACCAGGTAACGGAATACCGCCTTCCGCTCAGTGTTGCTGCAACGGAGTGGAGTCCTCTGCAGTTCCTCGCAGGTGTCCGCATGTGCATTCTAACCTTGATAGCGTAGTGAAACAGGCCCTGAGTTGAATGAGGCCTTCGCCGCCACGGTCATGAACGAGGTTGAGTGTGGAAGACGTAGCTGAAGCTTTCGTGCACGCGTTTTCAAAGAATACCGAGCATGGGAAACGACCTGGTTAACTGATGCATTCCGCATGAGGTGGAACCTCAGACGGAGTACAGTGCAGTTCCCTCGTTGGTCTCCGCAGCTGTAGTCTAACCCTATGACCAGAGCGACTCATGAATAGTGTGAAATGAGGCCTGCCCCACAGTGTTCCTCCCAGGGCTGAGTACATAACCCTTACCTTAGTTTCCAAGGAGCTGTCTGCAAACATCGCTTCCGTTCTGAAACAACCAGGTCCCGACTGAAGCATTCGGCTCTTTGTTGTCTCACAGAGGTGAACCTTATTCTCCTCCCTCCGAGGTCTCCGTATGTGTACTCTACTTCCCACAACTCGCATAGCAAAGCGAGATCTTAGTGGAATGGGGATTCCCCAGCCCCGGTGTTCACGCACCGAGTTCATTAGGAAACCACGGACGTCCATACGTGTGTCTTCAGGCGTAGCAACGAAGGAAATCGAACTGGTCCTCGAATGCAGCAATTCCGCCTAGTGTGTTTTCCCAGAGCACGCTTTCTCCACGTTGGTCTCCACCACTGTATCCTAACAGTATGTACACAGAGTATCATGACGTTACTTGAATGAGGCCTGCCCCACAGTGTTCCTTCCAGAGTTGAATATATACCTGCGCTTATCCTTCCATGACGGATCTTCTAGCATCGCTACCTCAGTGGTACCACTGGGTGCCTGAATGCTGCTTTCCGCACAGTATTCTTTCACAGAGTTGAGCTTTCTCCTCTTCCCTCATAGGTCTCAGTAAACGTGTATTCTGCCAAAACACTACTAGCTAGCGTGAGTGGGAACACATCTTCTCGGAATGAATGTTTTTCCCCAGTGTTCACGCACCGAGCTCATTAGGAAACACCTATTTAGCTTCCATACATAGGCTTTCATAGCGTGGCAATGAAGTAAATCGAACTGGTCATTGAGCACTTGGCGTTCCGCCGAGTGTGGTCTCTCAGCTAGAACACTGCGCACTGTCACGTTGGTCTCCACATCTGTATGCGAACAGTACGAACACAGTGTCATGAGGCTAGTTGCATGAGGCCTGCCCCCACTGTTCCTTCACAGAATTGAATAGACACCATTGCTTATCCTTCCATGACGGAGTCTTCAAACATCGTGACTTAGTGAGGCAACCGGGTTATTGAAGAATCCATTGCCTACAATATCATGTCTCTGAGTTGAACCTCCTTTGCTTCCCTAATGAGTCACCGTGGTTCGGTCCAAGCACTTCTCACCTAATAAGAGACGACCTTAGACGAATGAGTTCCCCACAACGTGCATGGACAGAGGTGGGCAGGTACCACTTAACTGGAGCTTCCTACCGTGTGTTTTCAAAGATACCATTGACGGGAAACGAATGGTCATTCGATTTGCGCCTACTGGGGTTTCTCAGAAGGACCACGGTACACGTCCCTCTATGGTTTTACAGCCGTATTCTAAAACTACGAACACAGTGAATCGTGCACTTAGTCGAATGAGGCCTGCCCCGCAGTGTTCCTTCACAGAGTCGAATATATACCATAACTTGCTTATCCTTCCAGCATGACGGAGTCTTCAATCGTCGCTAACTTGAGTAGAACAGCTGGGTGACGGAATCTGGCATTCCACCAGTATCGTTTCACAGAGTTGAGCCTCTTCCTCCTCCCGCAGAGGTCTCCGTACGTGTACTCTAACAAAAAACGAATCCCATGGTGAACAAGGAACTTGTGGGCGAAGGTTTCGGCTCAGTGTTCACGCACCGAGCTCATTAGGAAACACCTCCTTAAGCGTCCATGCACATGCTCTCATAGCCTAACAATGAATTAAATCGGACTGGTCTTTGAATGCCGCATTCCGCATAGTGTGGGTTTCTCAGAGCGCATGCACCTCCCACGTTGGTCTCCACAATTGTATTCTAACACTACGAACACAGTGTATCTTGAAATTCGTTGAGTGAGGCCTGCCCCCCGGTATTCTTTCACGGGGATGAATATATATGCCATTGCTTAAGCTTCCGTGACGGAGTCTTCTAACATCGCCTACTCAGTGGTACCATGGGTGCCTGCGTGCTCCATTCCACACAGTATTCTCTCACAGAGCTGAGCCTTCTCCTCCTCCCTCATGGGTCTCCGTACATGTACTCGACCGAACACTACTAGCATAGTGAAACGAGAACTTCGTGGAAGGAGGCTTTCGCCCAGTGTTCACGCACCGAGCTCATTAAGAACACCGACTTAAGCTTCCATGCAGATGCTCTCATAGCGTAGCAATGAAGTAAGTCGAACTGGTCCTTGAATGCAACATACAGCATAGCGCGGTTTCTCTGATAGAACAGTGCGCACTTTCCACGGTGCTCTCCACATCTGTATTCAAACGGTACAAACACAGTGTATCATGACGTTACTTGAATGAAGCCCGCCCCACAGTGTACCTTCCCAGAGTCGAATATAGTCCCGAGCTGATTCTTCCATGACGGAGTCTTCAAACGTCGCTAACTTAGTGGAACAACTGGGTGACGGAATGCTGCATTCCAGCCAGCACTGTTTCGCAGAGCTGGGCCTTCTCCTCCTCCCTCATAGGTCTCCGTGCGTGTATTCTAACACACACTACTGGCATAGGGAAACGACACACTCGTGGAATGAACGTCTTCCCACTGTGTTCACGCACAGAGTTCATTAGGAAACACCCACTTCAGCTTCCTTGCATATGTTTTCATAACGTAGCAATGAAGTGAACAGAACCGGTCACTGCAGCATTCCGTATAAGTGTGGTTTCTCAGCTAGAACACTGTGCACTTTCCAAGTTTTGGTCTCCACATCTGTATTCTAACAGTACGGACAGAGTGTGTCATGACGTTAGCTGAATGAGGCCTGCCCCACGGTGTTCCTTCACAGCGTTGAATATATATGTATATATATATATATATATATATATAACATATATATATATATACCTGAGCTTATCCTTCCATGAGGGAGCCTTCAAACATCGCTAACTTAGTGATGCAAACAGGCCATTGAATAATGCATTCGTCACAATATTGTTTCTCTGAATGGAACGTGCTATACTTCCTTCGTCACCGTCTGTGTATTCAAACTGTACTAGCTTAGGAAGAGGAGCTTAATTGAATGGACGTTCCCCACAGGGTCATGGACGAGTCGGGTATGTACCACATAACTGAAGCTTCCAACCATGTGTTTTCAAAGATACCGTTGATGTGAAAGGAGCTGGTCACTGCGTGCTGCATTCCACTTGGTGGGGTTTCTCACAACGAGCACCGTACGTCCCTCGTTGGTCTCACAGCTGTATTCTAACACTACCGAAATACAGTGAATCATGACATTAGTTGAAGGAGGAGCCTGCCCCCACATCTTCCTTCACACTATGAAGTATGTAACACCTCTTATCCTTCCACGCAGGTGTCTGCACACATCTCTAGACCAACCAGGTAACGGAATACCGCCTTCCGCTCAGTGTTGCTGCAACGGAGTGGAGTCCTCTGCAGTTCCTCGCAGGTGTCCGCATGTGCATTCTAACCTTGATAGCGTAGTGAAACAGGCCCTGAGTTGAATGAGGCCTTCGCCGCCACGGTCATGAACGAGGTTGAGTGTGGAAGACGTAGCTGAAGCTTTCGTGCACGCGTTTTCAAAGAATACCGAGCATGGGAAACGACCTGGTTAACTGATGCATTCCGCATGAGGTGGAACCTCAGACGGAGTACAGTGCAGTTCCCTCGTTGGTCTCCGCAGCTGTAGTCTAACCCTATGACCAGAGCGACTCATGAATAGTGTGAAATGAGGCCTGCCCCACAGTGTTCCTCCCAGGGCTGAGTACATAACCCTTACCTTAGTTTCCAAGGAGCTGTCTGCAAACATCGCTTCCGTTCTGAAACAACCAGGTCCCGACTGAAGCATTCGGCTCTTTGTTGTCTCACAGAGGTGAACCTTATTCTCCTCCCTCCGAGGTCTCCGTATGTGTACTCTACTTCCCACAACTCGCATAGCAAAGCGAGATCTTAGTGGAATGGGGATTCCCCAGCCCCGGTGTTCACGCACCGAGTTCATTAGGAAACCACGGACGTCCATACGTGTGTCTTCAGGCGTAGCAACGAAGGAAATCGAACTGGTCCTCGAATGCAGCAATTCCGCCTAGTGTGTTTTCCCAGAGCACGCTTTCTCCACGTTGGTCTCCACCACTGTATCCTAACAGTATGTACACAGAGTATCATGACGTTACTTGAATGAGGCCTGCCCCACAGTGTTCCTTCCAGAGTTGAATATATACCTGCGCTTATCCTTCCATGACGGATCTTCTAGCATCGCTACCTCAGTGGTACCACTGGGTGCCTGAATGCTGCTTTCCGCACAGTATTCTTTCACAGAGTTGAGCTTTCTCCTCTTCCCTCATAGGTCTCAGTAAAACGTGTATTCTGCCAAACACTACTAGCTAGCGTAGTGGGAACACATCTTCTCGGAATGAATGTTTTTCCCCAGTGTTCACGCACCGAGCTCATTAGGAAACACCTATTTAGCTTCCATACATAGGCTTTCATAGCGTAGCAATGAAGTAAATCGAACTGGTCATTGAACGCAGCGTTCCGCCGAGTGTGGTCTCTCAGCTAGAACACTGCGCACTGTCCACGTTGGTCTCCACATCTGTATGCGAACAGTACGAACACAGTGTGTCATGAGGCTAGTTGCATGAGGCCTGCCCCCCACTGTTCCTTCACAGAATTGAATAGACACCATTGCTTATCCTTCCATGACGGAGTCTTCAAACATCGCTGACTTAGTGAGGCACCCGGGTTATTGAAGAATCCATTGCCTACAATATCATGTCTCTGAGTTGAACCTCCTTTGCTTCCCTAATGAGTCACCGTAGGTGCAGTCAAGCACTACTCACCTAATAAGAGACGACCTTAGACGAATGAGGCGTTCCCCACAACGTGCATGGACAGAGGTGGGCAGGTACCACTTAACTGGAGCTTCCTACCGTGTGTTTTCAAAGATACCATTGACGGGAAACGAATGGTCATTCGATGCTGCCTTTCGCCTACTGGGGTTTCTCAGAAGGACCACGGTACACGTCCCTCTATGGTTTTACAGCCGTATTCTAAAACTACGAACACAGTGAATCGTGCACTTAGTCGAATGAGGCCTGCCCCGCAGTGTTCCTTCACAGAGTCGAATATATACCATAACTTGCTTATCCTTCCATGACGGAGTCTTCAATCGTCGCTAACTTAGTAGAACAGCTGGGTGACGGAATCTGGCATTCCACCCAGTATCGTTTCACAGAGTTGAGCCTCTTCCTCCTCCCGCAGAGGTCTCCGTACGTGTACTCTAACAAAAACGAATCCCATGGTGAACAAGGAACTTCGTGGAACGAAGGTTTCGCTCAGTGTTCACGCACCGAGCTCATTAGGAAACACCTCCTTAAGCTTCCATGCACATGCTCTCATAGCGTAACAATGAATTAAATCGGACTGGTCTTTGAATGCCGCATTCCGCATAGTGTGGGTTTCTCAGAGCGCATGCACCTCCCACGTTGGTCTCCACAATTGTATTCTAACACTACGAACACAGTGTATCTTGAAATTCGTTGAGTGAGGCCTGCCCCCCCCGGTATTCTTTCACGGGGATGAATATATATGCCATTGCTTAAGCTTCCGTGACGGAGTCTTCTAACATCGCCTACTCAGTGGTACCATGGGTGCCTGCGTGCTCCATTCCACACAGTATTCTCTCACAGAGCTGAGCCTTCTCCTCCTCCCTCATGGGTCTCCGTACATGTACTCGACCGAACACTACTAGCATAGTGAAACGAGAACTTCGTGGAAGGAGGCTTTCGCCCAGTGTTCACGCACCGAGCTCATTAAGAACACCGACTTCAGCTTCCATGCATATGCTCTCATAGCGTAGCAATGAAGTAAGTCGAACTGGTCCTTGAATGCAACATACAGCATAGCGCGGTTTCTCTGATAGAACAGTGCGCACTTTCCACGTTGCTCTCCACATCTGTATTCAAACGGTACAAACACAGTGTATCATGACGTTACTTGAATGAAGCCCGCCCCACAGTGTACCTTCCCAGAGTCGAATATAGTCCCGAGCTGATTCTTCCATGACGGAGTCTTCAAACGTCGCTAACTTAGTGGAACAACTGGGTGACGGAATGCTGCATTCCAGCCAGCACTGTTTCGCAGAGCTGGGCCTTCTCCTCCTCCCTCATAGGTCTCCGTGCGTGTATTCTAACACACACTACTGGCATAGGGAAACGACACACTCGTGGAATGAACGTCTTCCCACTGTGTTCACGCACAGAGTTCATTAGGAAACACCCACTTCAGCTTCCTTGCATATGTTTTCATAACGTAGCAATGAAGTGAACAGAACCGGTCACTGCAGCATTCCGCATAAGTGTGGTTTCTCAGCTAGAACACTGTGCACTTTCCAAGTTTTGGTCTCCACATCTGTATTCTAACAGTACGGACAGAGTGTGTCATGACGTTAGCTGAATGAGGCCTGCCCCACGGTGTTCCTTCACAGCGTTGAATATATATGTATATATATATATATATACACCTGAGCTTATCCTTCCATGAGGGAGCCTTCAAACATCGCTAACTTAGTGATGCAAACAGGCCATTGAATAATGCATTCGTCACAATATTGTGTCTCTGAATGGAACGTGCTATACTTCCTTCGTCACCGTCTGTGTATTCAAACTGTACTAGCTTGGGAAGAGGAGCTTAATTGAATGGACGTTCCCCACAGGGTCATGGACGGAGTCGGGTATGTACCACATAACTGAAGCTTCCAACCATGTGTTTTCAAAGATACCGTTGATGTGAAAGGAGCTGGTCACTGCGTGCTGCATTCCGCTTGGTGGGGTTTCTCACAACGAGCACCGTACAATCCCTCGTTGGTCTCACAGCTGTATTCTAACCTACGAAATACAGTGAATCATGACATTAGTTGAAGGAAGCCTGCCCCCATCTTCCTTCACTATGAAGTATGTAACACCTCGCTTATCCTTCCACGCAGGTGTCTGCACACATCTCTAGACCAACCAGGTAACGGAATACCGCCTTCCGCTCAGTGTTGCTGCAACGGGTGGAGTCCTCTGCAGTTCCCTCGCAGGTGTCCGCATGTGCATTCTAACCTTGATAGCGTAGTGAAACAGGCCCTGAGTTGAATGAGGCCTTCGCCGCCCACGGTCATGAACGGAGTTGAGTGTGGAAGACGTAGCTGAAGCTTTCGTGCACGCGTTTTCAAAGAATACCGAGCATGGGAAACGACCTGGTTAACTGATGCATTCCGCATGAGGTGGAACCTCAGGAAGCGGAGTACAGTGCAGTTCCCTCGTTGGTCTCCGCAGCTGTAGTCTAACCCTATGACCAGAGCGACTCATGACTAATAGTGTGAAATGAGGCCTGCCCCACGGTGTTCCTCCCCAGGGCTGAGTACATAACCCTTACCTTAGTTTCCAAGGAGCTGTCTGCAAACATCGCTTCCGTTCTGAAACCAGGTCCCCGACTGAAGCATTCGGCTCTTTGTTGTCTCACAGAGGTGAACCTTATTCTCCTCCCTCCGAGGTCTCCGTATGTGTACTCTACTTCCCACAACTCGCATAGCAAAGCGAGATCTTAGTGGAATGGGGATTCCCCAGCCCGGTGTTCACGCACCGAGTTCATTAGGAAACCACGGAAGCGTCCATACGTGTGTCTTCAGAGCGTAGCAACGAAGGAAATCGAACTGGTCCTCCGAATGCAGCATTCCGCCTAGTGTGTGTTTTCCCAGAGCACGCGCACCTCCCACGTTGGTCTCCACCACTGTATCCTAACAGTATGTACACAGAGTATCATGACGTTACTTGAATGAGGCCTGCCCACAGTGTTCCTTCCAGAGTTGAATATATACCTGCGCTTATCCTTCCATGACGGGTCTTCCGCATCGCTACCTCAGTGGTACCACTGGGTGCCTGAATGCTGCTTTCCGCACAGTATTCTTTCACGAGTTGAGCTTTCTCCTCTTCCCTCATAGGTCTCAGTACGTGTATTCTGCCAAACATACTAGCTAGCGTAGTGGGAACATCTTCTCGGAATGAATGTTTTCCCCAGTGTTCACGCACCGAGCTCATTAGGAAACACCTATTTAGCTTCCATACATAGGCTTTCATAGCGTAGAATGAAGTGAATCGAACTGGTCATTGAACGCAGCGTTCCGCGGAGTGTGTCTCTCAAGCTGAACACTGCGCACTGTCCGCGTTGGTCTCCACATCTGTATGCGAACAGTACGAACACAGTGTGTCATGAGGCTGTTGAATGAGGCCTGCCCCACTGTTCCTTCTCAAATTGAATAGACACCATTGCTTATCCTTCCATGACGGAGTCTTCAAACATCGCTGACTTGTGAGGCAACCGGGTTATTGAAGAATCCATTGCCTACAATATCATGTCTCTGAGTTGAACCTCCTTTACTTCCCTAATAGTCACCGTAGGAGATGGTTAAACACTACTCACCTAATAAGAGACGACCTTAGACAATGAGGCGTTCCCCACAACGTGCATGGACAGAGGTGGGCAGGTACCATAACTGGAGCTTCCTACCGTGTGTTTTCAAAGATACCATTGACGGGGAAACGAATGGTCATTCGATGCTGCCTTTCGCCTACTGGGGTTTCTCAGAAGGACCACGGTACACGTCCCTCTATGGTTTTACAGCCGTATTCTAAAACTACGAACACAGTGAATCGTGCACTTAGTCGAATGAGGCCTGCCCCGCAGTGTTCCTTCACAGAGTCGAATATATACCATAACTTGCTTATCCTTCCATGACGGAGTCTTCAATCGTCGCTAACTTAGTAGAACAGCTGGGTGACGGAATCTGGCATTCCACCCAGTATCGTTTCACAAGAAGTTGAGCCTCTTCCTCCTCCCGCAGAGGTCTCCGTACGTGTACCTCTAACAAAAACGAATCCCATGGTGAACAAGGAACTTCGTGGAACGAAGGTTTCGCTCAGTGTTCACACACCGAGCTCATTAGGAAACACCTCCTTAAGCTTCCATGCACATGCTCTCATAGCGTAACAATGAATTAACTCGGACTGGTCTTTGAATGCCGCATTCCGCATAGTGTGGGTTTCTCAGAGCGCATGCACCTCCCACGTTGGTCTCCACAATTGTATTCTAACACTACGAACACAGTGTATCTTGAAATTCGTTGAGTGAGGCCTGCCCCCCTGGTATTCTTTCACGGGGATGAATATATATGCCATTGCTTAAGCTTCCGTGACGGAGTCTTCTAACATCGCCTACTCAGTGGTACCATGGGTGCCTGCGTGCTCCATTCCACACAGTATTCTCTCACAGAGCTGAGCCTTCTCCTCCTCCCTCATGGGTCTCCGTACATGTACTCGACCGAACACTACTAGCATAGTGAAACGAGAACTTCGTGGAAGGAGGCTTTCGCCCAGTGTTCACGCACCGAGCTCATTAAGAACACCGACTTAAGCTTCCATGCATATGCTCTCATAGCGTAGCAATGAAGTAAGTCGAACTGGTCCTTGAATGCAACATACAGCATAGCGCGGTTTCTCTGATAGAACAGTGCGCACTTTCCACGTTGCTCTCCACATCTGTATTCAAACGGTACAAACACAGTGTATCATGACGTTACTTGAATGAAGCCCGCCCCACAGTGTACCTTCCCAGAGTCGAATATAGTCCCGAGCTGATTCTTCCATGACGGAGTCTTCAAACGTCGCTAACTTAGTGGAACAACTGGGTGACGGAATGCTGCATTCCAGCCAGCACTGTTTCGCAGAGCTGGGCCTTCTCCTCCTCCCTCATAGGTCTCCGTGCGTGTATTCTAACACACACTACTGGCATAGGGAAACGACACACTCGTGGAATGAACGTCTTCCCACTGTGTTCACGCACAGAGTTCATTAGGAAACACCCACTTCAGCTTCCTTGCATATGTTTTCATAACGTAGCAATGAAGTGAACAGACCCGGTCACTGCAGCATTCCGCATAAGTGTGGTTTCTCAGCTAGAACACTGTGCACTTTCCAAGTTTTGGTCTCCACATCTGTATTCTAACAGTACGGACAGAGTGTGTCATGACGCTAGCTGAATGAGGCCTGCCCCACGGTGTTCCTTCACAGCGTTGAATATATATGTATATATATATGTATATATATATATATATATATACACCTGAGCTTATCCTTCCATGAGGGAGCCTTCAAACATCGCTAACTTAGTGATGCAAACAGGCCATTGAATAATGCATTCGTCACAATATTGTTTCTCTGAATGGAACGTGCTATACTTCCTTCGTCACCGTCTGTGTATTCAAACTGTACTAGCTTAGGAGAAGAGGAGCTTAATTGAATGGACGTTCCCCACAGGGTCATGGACGGAGTCGGGTATGTACCACATAACTGAAGCTTCCAACCATGTGTTTTCAAAGATACCGTTGATGTGAAAGGAGCTGGTCACTGCGTGCTGCATTCCGCTTGGTGGGGTTTCTCACAACGAGCACCGTACACGTCCCTCGTTGGTCTCACAGCTGTATTCTAACACTACCGAAATACAGTGAATCATGACATTAGTTGAAGGAAGCCTGCCCCCACATCTTCCTTCACACTATGAAGTATGTAACACCTCGCTTATCCTTCCACGCAGGTGTCTGCACACATCTCTAGACCAACCAGGTAACGGAATACCGCCTTCCGCTCAGTGTTGCTGCAACGGAGTGGAGTCCTCTGCAGTTCCCTCGCAGGTGTCCGCATGTGCATTCTAACCTTGATAGCGTAGTGAAACAGGCCCTGAGTTGAATGAGGCCTTCGCCGCCACGGTCATGAACGGAGTTGAGTGTGGAAGACGTAGCTGAAGCTTTCGTGCACGCGTTTTCAAAGAATACCGAGCATGGGAAACGACCTGGTTAACTGATGCATTCCGCATGAGGTGGAACCTCAGACGGAGTACAGTGCAGTTCCCTCGTTGGTCTCCGCAGCTGTAGTCTAACCCTATGACCAGAGCGACTCATGAATAGTGTGAAATGAGGCCTGCCCCACGGTGTTCCTCCCCAGGGCTGAGTACATAACCCTTACCTTAGTTTCCAAGGAGCTGTCTGCAAACATCGCTTCCGTTCTGAAACAACCAGGTCCCCGACTGAAGCATTCGGCTCTTTGTTGTCTCACAGAGGTGAACCTTATTCTCCTCCCTCCGAGGTCTCCGTATGTGTACTCTACTTCCCACAACTCGCATAGCAAAGCGAGATCTTAGTGGAATGGGGATTCCCCAGCCCCGGTGTTCACGCACCGAGTTCATTAGGAAACCACGGAAGCGTCCATACGTGTGTCTTCAGAGCGTAGCAACGAAGGAAATCGAACTGGTCCTCGAATGCAGCATTCCGCCTAGTGTGTTTTCCCAGAGCACGCGCACCTCCCACGTTGGTCTCCACCACTGTATCCTAACAGTATGTACACAGAGTATCATGACGTTACTTGAATGAGGCCTGCCCCACAGTGTTCCTTCCCAGAGTTGAATATATACCTGCGCTTATCCTTCCATGACGGAGTCTTCTAGCATCGCTACCTCAGTGGTACCACTGGGTGCCTGAATGCTGCTTTCCGCACAGTATTCTTTCACAGAGTTGAGCTTTCTCCTCTTCCCTCATAGGTCTCAGTACGTGTATTCTGCCAAACACTACTAGCTAGCGTAGTGGGAACACATCTTCTCGGAATGAATGTTTTTCCCCAGTGTTCACGCACCGAGCTCATTAGGAAACACCTATTTAGCTTCCATACATAGGCTTTCATAGCGTAGCAATGAAGTAAATCGAACTGGTCATTGAACGCAGCGTTCCGCCGAGTGTGGTCTCTCAGCTAGAACACTGCGCACTGTCCACGTTGGTCTCCACATCTGTATGCGAACAGTACGAACACAGTGTGTCATGAGGCTAGTTGAATGAGGCCTGCCCCCCACTGTTCCTTCACAGAATTGAATAGACACCATTGCTTATCCTTCCATGACGGAGTCTTCAAACATCGCTGACTTGTGAGGCAACCGGGTTATTGAAGAATCCATTGCCTACAATATCATGTCTCTGAGTTGAACCTCCTTTACTTCCCTAATAGTCACCGTAGGAGATGGTTAAACACTACTCACCTAATAAGAGACGACCTTAGACAATGAGGCGTTCCCCACAACGTGCATGGACAGAGGTGGGCAGGTACCATAACTGGAGCTTCCTACCGTGTGTTTTCAAAGATACCATTGACGGGGAAACGAATGGTCATTCGATGGCTGCCTTTCGCCTACTGGGGTTTCTCAGAAGGACCACGGTACACGTCCCTCTATGGTTTTACAGACGTATTCTAAAACTACGAACACAGTGAATCGTGCACTTAGTCGAATGAGGCCTGCCCCGCAGTGTTCCTTCACAGAGTCGAATATATACCATAACTTGCTTATCCTTCCATGACGGAGTCTTCAATCGTCGCTAACTTAGTAGAACAGCTGGGTGACGGAATCTGGCATTCCACCCAGTATCGTTTCACAGAGTTGAACCTCTTCCTCCTCCCGCAGAGGTCTCCGTACGTGTACTCTAACAAAAACGAATCCCATGGTGAACAAGGAACTTCGTGGAACGAAGGTTTCGCTCAGTGTTCACGCACCGAGCTCATTAGGAAACACCTCCTTAAGCTTCCATGCACATGCTCTCATAGCCTAACAATGAATTAAATCGGACTGGTCTTTGAATGCCGCATTCCGCATAGTGTGGGTTTCTCAGAGCGCATGCACCTCCCACGTTGGTCTCCACAATTGTATTCTAACACTACGAACACAGTGTATCTTGAAATTCGTTGAGTGAGGCCTGCCCCCCCGGTATTCTTTCACGGGGATGAATATATATGCCATTGCTTAAGCTTCCGTGACGGAGTCTTCTAACATCGCCTACTCAGTGGTACCATGGGTGCCTGCGTGCTCCATTCCACACAGTATTCTCTCACAGAGCTGAGCCTTCTCCTCCTCCCTCATGGGTCTCCGTACATGTACTCGACCGAACACTACTAGCATAGTGAAACGAGAACTTCGTGGAAGGAGGCTTTCGCCCAGTGTTCACGCACCGAGCTCATTAAGAACACCGACTTAAGCTTCCATGCATATGCTCTCATAGCGTAGCAATGAAGTAAGTCGAACTGGTCCTTGAATGCAACATACAGCATAGCGCGGTTTCTCTGATAGAACAGTGCGCACTTTCCACGTTGCTCTCCACATCTGTATTCAAACGGTACAAACACAGTGTATCATGACGTTACTTGAATGAAGCCCGCCCCACAGTGTACCTTCCCAGAGTCGAATAGAGTCCCGAGCTGATTCTTCCATGACGGAGTCTTCAAACGTCGCTAACTTAGTGGAACAACTGGGTGACGGAATGCTGCATTCCAGCCAGCACTGTTTCGCAGAGCTGGGCCTTCTCCTCCTCCCTCATAGGTCTCCGTGCGTGTATTCTAACACACACTACTGGCATAGGGAAACGACACACTCGTGGAATGAACGTCTTCCCACTGTGTTCACGCACAGAGTTCATTAGGAAACACCCACTTCAGCTTCCTTGCATATGTTTTCATAACGTAGCAATGAAGTGAACAGAACCGGTCACTGCAGCATTCCGCATAAGTGTGGTTTCTCAGCTAGAACACTGTGCACTTTCCAAGTTTTGGTCTCCACATCTGTAT
>JAESUZ010004787.1:0-227785 GCA_017311185.1 Proteles cristata cristata | reverse complement strand
CAGAACAAAATTAGAAAAAATGTTTTCTATTTTAAGAGAAAAAGTGCATTAAAATTGTGATTTTCTTCTTTAGGAAATCCACTGGGTATTGCATATATACTTCACTAATTAGTTTTAAACTGTGTATTCGGAGAATAGCTTTGTTACTCCTATATGTTAAAAGTTGTCTCTTGAAATAATTACTATTTAGGTTTGTAAAGTATTCATTAAATGTCTGCCAAATTACTTAAAAATCATAATAGACATTTAATGGGTGCTTTAAAACTGAAATAGAAATTACATTTGATTATAAGTAACTGTAGGTTTATAAAGCTATCATTATATGTCTATTAAGACCATTTAACTTAAGTGTTACATAATTAGAGAAGAGCCAGGATTTTAATTGCACATTTGCAAACTGTTAGCTCGCTTGCTAAATATTCATTTCATCCACTGCAGGAAAGTGTGAGTGAGGTATGAAGATTTCATCATTTTTCCCTTAAGCAATTTTTCCTCTGAATTCCATGAGATTAAATGATCTAACAAATGCGCATCACATGCAATAATAAGACCATATGCAAAAAATAAGACATTTACATTAAACATACATCTTCATGAGAAGGATACATTTCACTTATCCCTCCTTCCCCCCCACCCTCTCCCAAAATCTCTTGATAAACCAAGAAGTATTCCCTCTCCTGCCTTTCGGGTTACTGATTAATATCAGTGCTACAACCAAATAGCTGAGATAGAAAATAATTGATATCAAAATATAATTCAGTGCTTGCTGCTTAGGTCCTAGAAAGTGCATCCCAAGTTGCCAATAGAAAAGCATAATTTCCCATTAATTACCTCACTAAGCAGATGCTTGTTATCACAGAAGTTAAGTGGGAATTAAAAGAGACTAAATTACACTTTTATGCCTTGAAGTGCCAACTCATCTTGAAGTCAAGATTGGTATACAAAATGCAGAGACGGAAGATTGTAATTTGGTTGCAGGTTCAATTCAGTAGATAAAGTGCCTCAGACGGCAGGCTTTTAGAGGCACTAAAACTCCTTTTGCAAAGGTATCCACTTTTAGTTCTTCAGTGTATCTCCATTAGACACCTGAGCTTGCCTCTTGTAAACCTGAAGAAGAAAACATTCTGCTGAGGGGAAATTTATTTATATATCATTTCTTCTCTGAATGCTTTTTCTTCCTGGAAACATTTGCATTTAAACAAGCTTTTGATTTCTTCAAAATCCATCTGCTTACACTTACCCTATTTTTTACCCCTGAATAAACATCACCTGCAAAGTATGTTGTAAATACTGTTGCTGCTCTATTTTCTTAATGTTGTACCTATCCATTTAAAGCCACCATGCTGATGGAGTGTGACACATCTATCTCATGACATGGCACTAGGATCTTTATTCATACCATGTGTTCTTTCTTTTTGTTTTTGTTTTTTTTTTTAATTTATTTAAATTCAAGTTGGTTAACATACAGAGTAGTATTGTTTTCAGGAGTAGAACCCAGTGATTCATCACTTAAATATAATACCCAGTGCTTTTCCCAACAAGTGCCTTCCTTAATCCCCATCACCCATTTAGCCCATCCCCCCACCCACCAACCAACAACCTTCAATTTGTTCACTGTATTTAAAAGTCTCTTGGGGCGCCTGGGTGGCTCAGTCGGTTGAGTAACTGATTTCAGCTCAGATCATGATCTCACAGTTCGTAGGTTCGAGCCTCAAGTCGGGCTCTGTGCTAATAACTCAGAGCCTGGATCCTGTTTCGGATTCTGCGTCTCCCTCTCTCTCTGTCCCTCACCCATTCATGCTATGCTTCTCTCTGTCTCAATAATAATAAACATTTAAAAAAATTTTTTTAAAAAGAGTCTCTTATGGTGTGCCCCCTCTCTGTTTTTATCTTATTTTTCCTTCCCTTGCCCCATGTTCATCTGTTTTGTTTCTTAAATTCCACATATGAGTTAAATCATATGGTATTTGTCTTTCTCAGATTGACTTATTTAGCTTAGCATAATACACTCTAGTTCCATCCACATTGTTGCAAATGGCAAGATTTCATTCTTTTTGATCACCAAGTAGTATTCCATTGCATATCTTCTTTATCCATTCCAGTAGATGGATATTTGGGCTCTTTCCATAATTTGGCTACTGTTGATAGTACGCTATAAACATTGGGGTGCCTGTCCCCCTTCAAATCAACATTTTTGTATCCTTTGGATAAATACTTAGTGGTGCAATGGCTGGATCATATGAGTAGTTCTATTTTTAATTGTTTGAGGAACTTCCATATCATTTTCCAGACTGGCTGCACCAGTTTGCACTCCCACTAACAGTGCAAAAGATTTCTTTCACCACATCTTTGCCAATATCTGTCATTTCTTGAGTTGTTCATTTTAGCCATTCTGACAGGTATGAGGTGGTATGTCATTGTGGTTTTGATTTGTATTTCCCTGATGATGCAAAACATTAAGCATCTTTTCATGTCTCTGTTAGCCATCTGGATATCTTCTTTGGAAATGTATCTATTCATGTCTTCAGCCCATTTCTTCACTGAATTATTTGTTTTGTTTTGTTTTTGATAGATTTTAAATACTAACCCTTTATCTGATATTTCCTTTGAAAATATCTTCTCCCATTCCATTGGTTGCCGTTTAGTTTTGCTGATTGTTTCCTTTGCTGTGCAGAAGACTGTTATCTTGATGAAGTCCTAATAATTCATTTTTGCTTTTGCTTTCCTTGCCTATGGAGACATGTCTAGTAAGAAGTTGCTGCGGCTGAGGTCAAAGAGGTTGATGCCTGTTTTCTTCTCTAGGGTTTTGATGGTTTCCTGTTTCACATGTAGGTCTTTCATCCATTTTGAGTTTACTTGGTGTAAGAAAGTGCTCCAGATTCATTCTTCTGTATGTCTCTCTCCAATTCTCTCAGAACCATTTGCTGAAGACTGTCTTTTTCCGTTGGATACTGTTTCCTGCTTTTCAAAGATTAGTCGGCTATACATTTTGATTCCATCTCAGGATTCTCTATTCTGTTCCATTGATCTATGTGTTTGTTTTTGTGCTAGTACCATACTGTTTTGATGGTTACAGCTTTATAATACAGCTGGAAGTCTGGGATTGTGATGCCTTTAACTTTAGTTTTCTTCTTCAACACTCCTTTGGCTATTCAGAGTCTTTTTTAGTTCCATACAACTTTTAGGATGTTTTGTTCTGGCTCTGTGAAGAATTCTGGTAGGGATTGCATTGAATGTGTAGATTGATTTGTGTAGGATAGACATTAAACAATATTTGTTCTTCCAATCCATTATTGTCTATGGCCATACCGCCCTAGACGTGCCTGACCTCGTCTGATCTTCATGCATTCTTAGTTACTAAAGGTGAACTTCTAACTTAGACAGTAGGACTCATAACTCACTTAGTATCTTTGGATTCATTAAAAAAAAAACACTAAAAAGGTGAAGGGAGCTTACACCAAACAATAGTTCCTACCTTAATTTCCATGTAATCCACTGGATTTTCTCCAATTCATCACAATTCCCTAAATTTCAGTTGTTCCAGATCTCAAGAAGTCTCCTGCATTTGTTGGTGGTTGCGTGGGTGGGTACTATCTTCTCACTTAAATCATTACAAAAAGTAAAATCTTCAAGGTCTAGTCACCACTTTAGTCTCAACCCTTGTCTGAGACTAGTCATAGGGTCATGTTTGGTGAGTTCTAAGCACCTTCGTGTCTGTTAGACTTGGTGAAAGTCCAATGTTCCATATTCCAAAGGAAATACTTTTCATGGAGAAATTGTTTAAATTTGTCACTAATATTCTTCAAAAATAGAAACTTGCATAATAAAAATCTACATTTCTTTTTATTTGTTCAATATGGGAAAATAAGTTACATGACAATTTAAGTGGATTTGAACATTGGTCGTTCTCCATTGTATTAGGCATGTCAATGTCGCATCACTCCCCATTACCACTTCAATGACTATGAGACCACAAGCCACCATTTGTAATCACACTTACATTATTATTTTTTTTTACACATAGATCATTTCATTTATTTACACCTCCTGTTTCTCCACTGAAGGTGTCCTCCCTTTGACACCTGATCATCTCAAGGCTCTAGGCTGACTACAAAAGCATATTTACTATTAAACAAAAGTTTCTTTGAAGTTGTACCACTTCCTCAGAAGGGGCTCTAGCAATATGTTCACATCACCTTATATTTCTTAAAATCTGCAAAAATAATATATTTTCTCTTTTTTGATAAGTTCCCTGGAAAATTATATAAGCCTCAGTCCTCACAAAACCCGGATTCATCACTGGCTGTGTGAAAATGAAATTCTAATCACGGTCACCAGTAGAATAGAGTAAAAATTTCTAATGACAGCTTTTTTTTAATCTCCCAGGAGACAGTCTTTGATAAATCTGACAAATTAATGACATGATGTTTTCCTGGAAGAATTCGAAGAAAGATAAAACAGAGGTATCATTTGACTACAGGACATGTTATTTCTTTCTGCAGACATAAAAAGGTTAGCCCTGACCTCTTTGTCAATAACGAGTCATAAATATGATCTCGTGGAAATTAAGAATTAGGTTTGTGTATGAAAGCACCACTTTAATGAGTCTGGGATAGATGCATTCTGCTTCCACTTTTATCTGACTCTCATTTAAAATTAGTTTTTGTGGATACAGTCTGATGGGCAATGTATTTGAAGCAGATAGAAGTTTGTATATTTTTAAGATATAGGAGGGAATGAGAGGAGATATCTATATAAAGTCAGACAGAATCTTTCAGCCCAATAACTTGTATAAATGACTTCCTAGCAGTTACTTATATTCACTCCTATAATTACTCAAAGATATTCATTCCTTTTGAAGCAGTACATTGATACTCTTGGGAGCTGAAAAACAAACCAAAGAAGAAAGAACTGAAGAAAAGATTAAATAATTTAGAAACATGTTTTTTATTAAGTGTATTTAAATGTTTTCTTTACAGCATACATAGACAGAAGGACAGATATAAAAAATATGTGGCTTGTTAACGGATCAGGAAGCTAGCACATCCAGGGAATTATTACATAGTTAAAAAATGGGAGCATTACTCGCCCCTACAAGCCCCCTCCTGATCCCTTCCAGTTTACTCTACCCTCCTGCTCATAGGAACCATTTTCCTGACTTAATATCAGGATCGTTTTTCCTGTTTGAACTTTATCAAAGCTGAATACAGGACTGTGTATTATTGGTATATGACTGCAAACATTTTTGTGTGCAGGTACTTTCTTATACATGCAATTTTGATGACGTAAGAGTATTCTTGTAAAGAACACATATGCTACATATTTATTTGTGTCTTGTGCACACCTAGTGAAACGCCCAGAGTTCCAGAGACCCCAAAAACAGACCACCAGAGACCAGAGTCAAAGCCAATCGGCAAGGGTTGTTTATTTGCAGGTTCGAACCTGGACCTCCGCGCACTCGTTGCCGGTGACGCTGAGAGGCCCTGAACAAAGCCTTTGCAGCCTTTTTATAGACAGGAGTAAACAAGTTGTGGGGAGGGACAGGAGATCTCTATGGTTACAGGTTTGTCATTGGTTGATGTTTAAATATGAACATATACCATATTTGATTGGTTTCTATCATCAGGTTTTTGGTGGGATCCAATTATAACATTTAGGATACCTTTGAATTCAGCCAATCATAGAGCGAGTCTAGGGTCTTATTCAGCGACTAACAGGTTAACCTCTCTCTCCCTAGGCCCCTCCTTCAGTAAGGTGGAGGGTGACTGTTGGCCTCTCCCGATTGGGCACTGCCAGGATAGTATGATGGGGTGATGTGGTGGCCAGTCTCTTCGGCCTTGAGCAGTGTGCAGCTGCCTGATAGTTCCGGGGAGGCTGAAACGCAAGTGTTAAGCAATGGTACAGAAGCAGAAGGAGCTAGTTAAAGTCAGGTTTTGGATTCCCGCAATGCAAGCATTTATACAGAAGCAGAAAAGCTGGTTAGGTTTTCAGTTCACCTAGGCCTCTCACCAGGACTTGACCTAAAAGTCCTAGTGCGAGCCTATGTCCAAACTTAGTAAATAATAACAGGCAATTTTTCAAAACAATTGCGCCAACTTTTATTTCCCAAAACAGTGTATAGTATACCAGTTTCCACATTGTGGCCTCTACTTAGTATTGTCAATTTTTCTTTGTTTTTTTAAAGATTCTGGCAAGAATTCTTTTATTTTATTTTTTTAAGTGTTTTATTTATTTCTAGGAGAGAGAGAGACAGCGTGAGCAGGGGAGGGTCAGAGAGAGAGGGAGTCACAGACTGAAACAGGCTCCAGGCTCCGAGCTGGCAGTCAGCACAGAGCCCGACGCGGGGCTCGAACCCACGAACCGCGAGATCATGACCTAAGCGAAAGTCGGATGCTTAACCGACTAAGCTACCCAGGTGTCCCTCTTTATTTGCATTACTATTATTGTTATCTCTTTTTATTTTAGCTATTCCAGTGGAGATGTAGTGGCCTTATATTGCATTTCTGTAATTACTAATAAAATTGAGAACATTTACATGTTTATTAGCCATTTGGATATCATATTTTTTGATGGGACTATTAAGTCTTTTTTAAAAGCTCACTTTCATTTGGGCTTGCCTGTTTGATTCTTTATATTTATTTCAAATACTTTTAAATTTGCAAATACTTCCAAAGGCACTAGAGAACAAAGAGTTTTTTTAACTCTTTTTTAACTCTTTTTTAACTCTTTTCTTCAACTTTCCCTAATATTAACATCTTATGTAACCATGATACATTTATCAAATCTAAGAAATTAATGTTGATGCAATAATGTTAACTAAACCTCACACTTTATTTCATCGTCACTGGGTTTTTCACTAATGAATACTTAATGATCTACCAAAGATCCAGGAATTATGCAGATTTCTGTGTGAGTGATAGAGACAGATACTTTTCCCTATTCTGCAGGAGCCCAGGTATTCTTCTCTGTAATCTGTTCAGAATTCTTATTCTGAGTAAATTAAAGCTTGATAAAGAAGATCCACAAATAGTATATTGATCACCACCTAGATACATATGGTAAGTATAGGTTACTATCAGAATATGAAAGAGTAATTTTAGATTAAATTAATTGTTCTGGAAAGACTTCTTGAAAATTGTGATGCTTTAGCTGAATGTTCAAGGATATTTAAATGTAAACTTGAGAAAGAAAAAAAGAACAATAGATCATGCTGAAAAGATAACATAGAAGATTCATATACTACATTCAACGAGAGGCTACTACAAATGGTTTAATAGAGGTACAATAACAAATAAAGAAAATGTCAACAGGAAAAGCTAAAGATACATAAAATAGCTAATTAAAAATCAGTAGAGGAAATTGAATTCAACTTCTTTGTTGAGGATGTATACACTGAAATTCCCATTCATCCCCCTGCGTATCCCTTCATGTTGAATTTATCTGAATAAAGTATGTCTGACGAATTCCTTTGAACTATTGTCACTCAAATACCTTTCTGTACAAGAAAATATTCATATCCCCAGGTAGGTTTTCGGTTTTATATAAATGGAGAGAAGACATCATTCTATATCCTTAATGAACAATGTATAAAAGCCTACTTTCTTCCTAAATATTGGGAAGAAGGAAGGTTAGTTTACATACTTTTAGTTTTAAGGTGACTAGGTATACACTTAGAATATCTGGAAAGTACCTGGCTTTCATCTTTAGAAAATGAGCAGGTAAGAAATTGTAATATTTTAGTGGTTTTATTATACCTAAAATTTAATGAAGTAAACAAAATCACAGAATTTTCCCTAAGAGGCCATATGCTGTCTCCAGTAATTAAAATGCTTTATTTTAAATTGCTTACAGGTCATTTTTTAACCCCTTTGCCTACTATTTTATGTGTCTCTACAAACAGGAATGGATTGCACTATTGAGAAATCATTTTTCAGAAGTAAGTCTAGTGTTAATTATCATGATCTTAGTTTTCCTAACTTCCTTAACATCAGTGTAGGCTGAGAAGATGATTCTGACAGTTATATTTGAATTGACACAACAAAAAGACTAGAAACTTACTTCTGTAATGAATGGTGCAATATTTCCTTTTAATGTGTCAACTCTTCTCTTTAATACTGCAATTTATCCATCAAAACCAGTTCATAAAAAGAAAAATAAAATTTGTGTAGAAGTAAAGTGGAGTGTTAAAATTCACTTGTTGAATGTACCTATATTTTGAAGGAGACTGACAGATTATAGAGTTGGAAAATAGAGCTAAATCCCATTGCTGATTAGTGACAATTCCTGATAAAGCAGGTGTGTGTGAGTGTGTGTGTGTGTGTGTGTGTGTGTTGTTTTGATATACTCACCATACCTTGGTCATGTTTTAAAACCTATAGTATGATTGTTGTGGGAAATCTTATGGCCAATTGAAAGTGGTGAAGGAAACAGAAGGAAAACTATATGGAATAGTTTAGACAGAATTGTTTTTCTGAACTCTGGAATGTGTTGTTCTCAAGATTTCCAATAAGCCACATTGTGACTTCGTTATGAAATCATTTAGGAATAACCTTCTATGAGGGATGATGACCACACCACCCCTTAGCATGCATTTCATACACACCTTTGGTGAGTCTCTGTATTCTGTTACTATCCTTCTCAGTGTCCATTCTTCCAGACAAAATGGTGATTTGGGGTTTTAAAATTAGAACTGTAAATCTATTTATAGATGTCCTAAAATAAACCATTGTCTGCAAACATATTCTGATATACTAGTCACCTTGGCTGGTTAACAAATAACTCCCCAAATTTCAGTGTTCAATGGTAAATATTCTTTTTTTTTTTTTTTTGCAGTTTTTGAAAACATAAAATGTTTATTTATTTATTTGGAGAGAGAGAGAGAGAGAGAGAGAGAATCCCAAGCAAGCTCCATGCCCCAAGCAGGCTCTGTGCTGCCAGCCCATGGCCTGATGCAGGGCTGGCAGGAACTGTGAGATCGTGACCTGAGCCAAAACCAAGAGTTGGACGCCTAACTGACCAAACCACCCAGGTACCCCAGTAATATTTATTTCTTGATTACATTTTTTTTTATTTCCAGGAGAGAGAGAGGCAGAGAGGCAGAGAGAGCGCAGCAGGGGAGGGTCAGAGAGAGAGAGAGAGAGGGAGTCACAGACGGAAACGGGCTCCAGGCTCTGAGCTGGCTGTCAGCACAGAGCCCAACGCGGGGCTCGAACCCACGAACCGCGAGGTCATGACCTAAGCGAAAGTCGGACGCTTAACCGACCAAGCCACCCAGGCGCCCCTCTTGATTACATTTCTTAAGAATCACTGGCCATTTGTTTGCTCCATTGTTCTTGAAGTTACCTGAAAATTCTTCCAGTAATTGAGCTGGTACAATCATAAGTCTTATGTTAATTGTTTCCGTTCTCTTGGTAACTGCAGTGTTGCACTTTCTACTGCTCATTTATAAAAAAAATAATAATAATAATGTTTCATATATTTGGTCCAGTTGTCTGTTAAGTTTGTCGGAAAAATCCTGTCTCTGTTAATTTTCCCTGACTTACAGGAGTCAGCATCTTATTTTAAATGACTTATAGGTAAAAAATATAGAGAGAGATAAACCGATTATATCCATTTTCGAATGAAAATCACAATGTTAGTTTCAGTACTGTACATAATGCCTTAACCAAATGATCAAAATTGATATCATTGGTAATGGAATGTATCAGTATCATGTGCTTCCTGATACAAAATACCAAGAAAGACACAAAATCACTTCTGTGGTGTTCTTGTAAAAAAAATATAATTTGAATTTAATTATGAACAAACAACCAGATCTTGAGGGATAGTCTATTAAGCATTGGACCAGTATTCTTCAAAAGTTTCAATATCATAAAAACAAAAGACAAGGAACTGTTCTAGGTTAAAAGAGACAAAGAAGAAATGATGACTGAATGTAATGTGTGATAAAGAAAGGTCTTTATCAGGACATATGTTAGCCTTTAAATAAGGTCAATAGAGTGGAGAATATTATTACATCAGTGTTAATATGCCAGTTTGTTTCATTGCACTGTGGTCATGAACATTGTTAACATTTGGAAAAGCAGTATGAAGATATTTGGAAATTCTTTGTACTATTTCTACTTTGTATATATTCTTTCCAAATAACTAATTTCAAACAACTATTTGCTGCTTCAAATAATTATGTCAAACTAGAAGTTAAAAATTAAAAAATATAAGTAAAAAGCAAAACATTCCAATATAAAATAAAGCTATAAAAGGAGAAAATATCCCAGGGCATTGAATTATTCTTGTGTAATGTCCCTGGAAGAACCAGTTCTTTTTTCTCCTTACAAATCTTTATCTAAATTTTAGTCAGTTAACAAATAGTGTATTATTGGTTTCAGGAGTAGAATTTATTTTTATTTTTTTAATATAATTTATTGTTTGTCAAACTGGTTTCCACACAATACCCAGGGCTCATCCCAACAAGTGCCCTCCTCAATGCCCATCACCCACTTTCTCCTCTCCTCTACCCCCATCAACCCTCAGTTTGTTCTCAGTATTTATGTGTCTCTTATGGTTTGCCTTCTTCCCTCTCTGTAACTTTTCCCCTTTCCCCTCCCCCATGGTCTTCTGTTAAGTTTCTCAAGATCCATATTTGAGTGAAATCATATGATATCTGTCTTTCTCTGACTGACTTATTTCACTTAGCATAATACCCTCCCGTTCCATCCATGTTGTTGCAAATGGCCAGATTTCATTCTTTCTTATTGCCAAGTAGTATCTCATTGTATATATAAACGACATCTTCTTTATCCATTCATCAGTTGATGGACATTTAGCCTCTTTCCATGATTTGGCTATTGTTGAAAGTGCTGTGATTCATCAGTTACATTCAACACCTAGTGGTCATCGTAACAAGTGCCCTCCTTAAACCTATCAGCCATTTAGCCCATCCCACCCAATTCCCTCCATTAACCCTCAGTTTGTTCTCTATCATTAAGAGTGTAATATGGTGTGTTTCCCTCTCTGTCTCTTTTTTCCCGTCCCATATATTCATCTGTGTTGTTTCTTAAATTCCACATATGAGTGAAATCATATGGTATTTGTTTTTCCCTGACTGACTTTTTCCCCCCTAACATAATACATTCTAACTCCATCCATGTTATACAAATGTCAAGATTTCATTCTTTTTGATGGCTGAGTAGCCTCTTCTTTATCCATTCATCAGTCGGTGGACATTTAGGTTCTCTCCATAGTTTGGCTTTTGTTGATGCTGCTACTATAAACATCAAGGTGCCTGTACCCCCTTTGAATCTCTATGTTTGTACCTTTGAGTAAAAACCTAGTAGTGCAAATGCTGAGTCATAAGGTAGTTCTATCTTTAACTTTTTGAGGAACCTCCATACTGTTTTGCAGAGAGGATACATCAGTTTGCATTCCCATTGTAAAAGTGTTCCCCTTTCTCCATATCCTCACCAACATCTGTTGTTTCCTATGTTGTTAATTTTAGCCATTCTTACAGGTGTGGGGTGGTGTCTCATGATGGTTTTCATTTGTGTTTCCCTGATGATGAGTGATGTCCAGTATCTTTTCATGTGTTTGTTAGTCATCTGGATGTGCACAGTGAAGGAAAAAATCAACAAAGCTAAAAGGCTACCAAAGGAATAGGAGAAAATATTTGCAAATGATATACCTGAATAAGGATTAGTATCTAAAATCTATAAAGAACTTTTCAGACTCAACATCCAAAAACAAATAATCCAGTTAAAAAATGGACAGAAGACATTGAATGTAAGAACCAGGTCTACTGACAATATTACAAATGTTTTGAGACAGTCTACCTCCTGCTCATTCTCTATTATGTCAACAATTCTATTCCATTATTGGTGCCATATACACTCTCATACTTCCTATCTTATGTTTTAAAATTAAATCCAGAATTTTAAAGCCATATTTCCAATGCTGACAGCTATTACGTTTTTGTCAGACTTATGAAAATAGTTTATTCTCAGTGAGAAAGGAGCAACTTTTTTATATTCCTATTATTTTATCCTTCTCTAAATTCTAGATAATTATGTTAGTAGAAATAAACTCAGTTGAAAAGTAGTTTTCAAGCATAAGTTTAGTAAGTTCACTCCCTACCATTAACTTAACATTTTCAATGTGTATATTCTCTGTAAAGAAAGGTACAGGTTAGGTACCAGCTGCCACTTCGAGAGTGATGCCAATTACCTTTTTATCGTGATACAATTTTTAAAAATTTTTCTTACTGAATTAGCTTTAAGTTCAACTCTGGGTTATAGGAAACAATGTCTTAAACATGTTAGAACCATTATTTCTGTTTCTCATAAACTTGGTATCTAAGGCTCACACTCCAGCTCCATAGGCATCATTGACCCAGTGCATGTTATTGTCCAGCTTTAATCCTGAGCTTCTACCACATGCTCAGAAGGGACTGACCCAGTGCCCACCATTACAGTAGTATTCCAGCTGTCAGGAAGGAAGATGTGAGAAAAGAAGGTTACCTCTTCCTAGAAATGGCTTACACATTTGTTTATGTCCCATTGGCCAGAAACTAATTAATTTGGTTCACAGCCAAACATGAAGGAGACTGAGAAGTGCTGTCTCAGGCAGCCAGGCGGATGCAGGCCGTATTACTCCCTAAAAGAAGTTATACTTAAGAAAAACTAGTTGTTTTACAAAAAGGTACAGAACAGAACAGATAGAAAGATAAAAAAAGATCTATAAGTGATTAAGAACCTTTCTTTCATGCATAATTTTCAAATAATTTAGAACTTAAAATGCTATGTAATGGCTTTTCCTTTTTATACAAAATGGCAAAAACATTGTCTCTTACCAATAATGTCTTAACCATCACTCATCTCCACATTTAAAATTCTGTTTAAGATGTTTATTCACTTAAACTAGAAATCAGTCAGATGATTAAAAAGAAGCATTGCTTTTCATTATTCCAGAAGTTAACATAGTACTGGGGCAGAAAAACAGTTATTACAAACAAATATTTGACAAAGCCATTGAATGTGTCCAAATTGTATGGTCCTGAACACATTTATTAGGAAATCTTATTTGCAGAGAATTGTGCATATATCCTATTTTTTTCTAACCTATCATCTCTTGGACAGCTTCACAGTGCATGCCATGGAAATATGTCATTATAGACTTTAATTGCAGGCACTTTATGGCTGCTGCCAACATCAGGGTAAAAAGATTAATCACTTTTGCAGTTAGTGAACATACTAGGGCCTTTTAAATATTTTGATCTTACTCATTTCCCCAAAAGGTTCATTTGAATGCACAGAAGTACATTTTGATTGACTACCTTCTCCACTATTTCAACAGTCAAACTAAAAGCCAAGACATTTATCAACAAGAGGAAAAACCCATTTGGAACAAAATACATCTGGGAGGAACAACATTGAATGAAACTAGCAGTTGCAGCAGAAGGAACTTTGCATTGTTTTAAATAAAATGGCAAAGAAATGCCTGATATTAGGTAATGCAAATCATTTTTCCAAAAAAGCAGTTATATATGTTTAGAAACAAAAGTTGTGAAGGTATTAGAAAATGCATTATGCTTTTAAGATGCCATTGAACAAAAGCGCCAGGGGCTGCTCTATCTAAAGTAAAGTGAGCAGGAAGGAGAACTTTCTGTAGATTAAAAAAAAAAAAAAAACTACTCTGTGCTCAACTCTCTGCTTGTGTCTATGACCCCTAGTTGTTTACAATGCTTTCAATTTGGCCTTTTCTGGAACATTTTTCCTGTGTTAATCTAGTACTTTCTGCTACTCTGGAGGGAAATAGGGATTATCAAAAGCAAGTGGTCCATTCATGGTACCATTTCTAGAATCTTAGTCAAAGCTTGGCAACTAATCTTAATCTCCTGTCATCTAAAATAGATTCCAGGATTTCATTTCTGTTACATCCAGTCATCCAGTCATGCCAATACTTAGAGCTAGGCTGCTGACTGAAAAAGCTTGCAATATTTTACAGTGCTGACTGATCTATTAATGGGAAATCCATTCTGTGAATACAGAAAATGATCAAATGGGAAGGATGCTGCAACTGGCCTCATTCTGACCTCTTTGAGTTACACTGTCAAGATTGCCCTATGGGAAGCCTCAACATTTGTAGCCAAGTTGTTCTAGGTAACAACTGAGGGAAATGATACCAAAATATTTCAGTTAGCACTTCAGATTATCTAACTTCTATCCCAACAGAAATATGCCGTGACTCAGAGATAAGGGATTTTAATCTCTGATCACTAGAGCACTATAAAAATCCTTGATCTTAGAGCACTATAAAATGAAATAATTCTTTTGGAGGAGGATGACAAATTTTAAATGATAGATAAAAGGTGTTATTTGAGATTTCTTTGATGTATCAGTAAATTACTGCCCAATAATGATTAAGTCAATTATTTTGTAGCTAAATAGGGGATTAGCACAAATTGTGGACAGTCTCCTCAAGCTTTATTTTCTCATGGTAAAGAGTTTACTTGACAATTCAAGTGGACTTTGGAAACCTTCTCTGAGATCACATTCCCGAATATCAATCTTACGAATAAGCAAACTCTTCCCTTACTCTGAAGGAACCCTGTTTCCCATGGAAAGAAACTTTTTAATTATGACTGTCAATATCATTTTAGAACTTTCACAACCACTTTGTTCAATTTGTATCACTAAAAGCTAGAATACACAGTATCTTGTTTCACCAAGCTTCATTTAAGAAAAAATTATTAAATCTCCCCCAAACTGCCCACACATTATGGCCACAGTCTTTACAAGGAAAGCAGTCAGAGCAACATCTAGTTTATTCATGCTAGAAAAGAGCCCGATAATGCTTTCAATGAGAGAGTGATCATTTTACTTATTTCTACAGATTGATCAGTGAGAAGTATAACCTTCAATTTTTTTAATTTCACTTAATTTCTGAAACATTTGACCTCTCAAAATCATAGACCCAACTAATTTCAATGTCCACATATCATCATTATATGAGTTTAAAAATGAATCCGTTACCCTGAAAAGAATATTTTCTGGGAAATCCGATCTCAATATTACCATTTTCCCCCGGAAGCACAAACAAAATGATGCATTTTTACAGAAGTGCCTTACCATCTGCTACACTATTCAGGGTTCAACCTGGTGAACAAGGTCTTAATGACCTATTATAGTTTCAGTCTTCCAAATATATAGTCTCTAAATGCAAATTTCTCTGCATCTTTGAGACAAAAGAAAAAGAAAAAGAAAGAAATGGCAATCAAAATCTATGCTATTGTTTTGCAATGCATGTAACCCTTGATATGTCATCAGCCAACACAATGCCTTGACTATTCAAAACTGGACTGTGTAAGGATGTCAGACCAGCCCTGAATGCTAAAATTAAATGGGAGCAAATATGCAAACACTCATTTTGAGTGATTGCATTGGGTGCAGACTGCTTTGGGAGCACAGTGAGATCATTCTGAGATGTATGCAAGAGGAAGATGATTTGGAACTTAATATGATCTAGAACCCTATTTTGCATGAAATGAACAAATAAACATCACACATGAATACAAAATAAACAAATAAACATCACACATGAATACAAACATGTATCCACTGTATTTTAGAAACTCTGCTTCTTGGCAAAGAAAAACTATTCATTGTTGGCTCATCAGAATAATTTTAAAAATCAAAAATATTCAAAATAAAACTTGCTAAAATTACAGGAACCAAAGACAGAAAGCAGCCAGAGTTGTTAGGTAAAAATAATTTTGAATTTAGTTGCTTTTCTAAATAGATATCCCTGTATTTTTCTGTCCTTATTATAAATAAGACAGCTTCAATGTTAAGCTATTTCATATACAAAGAGACTCTATTTTAAATCTATGTACTTACAAAGAATTTCTTTAATGAATAGTAACAGCTGTGCTTCCAAATCTATTGTTACCATAGATTTTCCTCTTCAAGTGTTAGGTAATCCTTGGCATTTTAAACAAAACGAAACAAAACAAAACAAAAACCCTGCATGTCACTATCCCTCAAATATTCACCAAGTGTTATTGATTATCTATTTTTCTGTTTCTACCTTTAACGTTCTACAGAGTAGAGCGGACACAAGTAGGATTATATCCCATAACTTTGTACATAATCCTATAGTGTCACCAACTAGTATATGAGACTTTTAGATAGTATTAATAAAAGAGTCAGCAAGTAAAATTTGGATCTTTGATTTTGCTAATTCTAACAGGCTGGAGAGACACTATAAATAGCACAGCTGCCTCATACAAATGTACTATCACCTCAATTTCCGGGTGATCTGATTGTTAATGCTACATTATTTTCTTCTTTGTTCATCAGTACAGCAAGCTGTTAGGATAACAGAATGGACTCCTTACTTCTGTTTCTGTGATTATGTGCCTAAACAAAGGGAGATAATTTAAAATCCATTGCATAAATTGCAGTGTGGTAAATAAAATAATCTCTCCTCCCATTTCTGCAGAAATGCCCTAACCCCTGGAATCCGAGAATATGTTATGTTATGTGGCAAAGGGACTCTGCAGATGGAAAGAAAGCCACATACTTTGGTGAGAGTGCCCTAGATGATCTGGGTGTCCATCTAGATAATCCAGGATAGTCTCCCCATCTCAAGGTCTATTCCCTAAATCTCACTGGTAAATTTCCTTATAAGGTAAAATAGTACCAGGTTTTAGAGATTAGGACACCTACATCTTGAAGATGAAATAATTATTCTGTCTAGTACAAAAGAAATAAATACAATCATTATGCGCTCAAGACAGACTGATAATTTCCCCATTTTTTTCCCCCTGCAAAACAATGAAAGGCCTTTGCAAAATATGGCTAAAAGTCTCTGTTCTGGTCCATAATCGCATGAATTGTGAGTCTTACACTGACTTTGTCTCAAATTATGTCTGTGCCAAGATTTTTTCTTTTTTAAAAAGTTTATTAATGGCTATTTATTTTGGGGAGAGAAAAAGGGGTTGAGGGATAGAGACAGAGAGAGGGCAACACAGAATCTGAAACAGGCTCCAGACTCTGAGCTGTCAGTACAGAGCTTGATGCGAGAATCAAACTCAGGAACAGTGAGGTCACAACTTGGCCAAAGTCAGATGCTTAACCAACTGAGCCATCCAGGTGCCCTGAGATGTAGTTTTTGTTATTGTTTTTTTTAGGCTTCTTTTCTTATTTCAGTATCTTGAACAAAACAACTCCCTTCATATATAATCTGTATTGATAGAGTTCATCAGGAGGTTTTCCACCTTTGACAACCCTTGGAAAATGTCAGTTAAATGATGGTATTTATTTTATATACAAATAATGTTTTTTCATAACTTCAGGAATGGCTTCTATTCATATTTATAAAGACTCAGAGATCTGTCTCTCAGTATTCAAAATTATCATTGGTTTCTGACTTTAAATGCTCTATATTCTGCTCAAATTTCTCTAATGCATTAATGAAACTAAGTGAAAATCGTTCCCTATTAGGACATGAATGCGTACTCCATATTTTATGCTTTCAACTGTAAGAAACTGAAATAGACTTATTTTTCTCATGGCTTTGGCTTTTGCACTCCTTTCATGCACACAAATAGAATATCTTCCTAATGACCTGTACCTACGTTTTGTTCACAACATGAATTCGGGAAACTTAGTGAATACTTCCTGGTATTTCCCCTCAGCTCTTGGTCTCCATTACATTCTATACATTGATTAGCATTGTTGAATATGCATAATAAAGAATTTAAGAAAAGGATTCTTCCCCCTCTCCGTGGAAAACAGAAAGCAATTTCAGCATGTACGTGAAATAGAGATTCCACTGTCAGATAATATTGATCTCAGTAATGTTTAATATTTTACTTGTTACAATACTTTCTGGAACTAATTCTGATGATCACAATCAGCAATAAGGTTATTCACTTTTTTATTAAATACTATGTTTAATATACTCTTTTACAAAAATGAAACGTGCTTAAATAAAAAAGACTGAATATCTTGTTGGACTTCCTAAAAATATTATGCTCCATTTACAACACACTTTACACCAAGTAGTTAAGAAATCCATTTTTTAAAAATTGAGAAACAAAAAAGTAGAAACTATCCTAATGCTTGCTGTTAAAAAAATCACCAATTTTAATATTTGAAAATAAGTACAAATTAAAATTCCTTTTCCCTTTTAGAATGTAATTGGATATAGTTAACTTTATGTGGCTACTGCTTTTAATGGAATATGTTTTGCCTTATGTTTGTTTCATCCTATATTAAAATGATAGTACAAAATACTCTATATTGAAAACTTTTGGGGATACTTAAAATGGAACACTAACTGCTTAATTTCAAAAGAACATTTATTAATGATTTTATTTATGAAAAGAATAAAGAAAACCACTGCTAAACACTGACTCAGTCAACTTATGCTTTATGCTGCTAATGCCTGTTGTCACAAGAGTCTTTATGTGTTTATAAAGAAAACTAAAGCCATAATGAATATGCATAGTATTATACACAGTAATATCACCATTATATGGTATACAATCTAATCTTTTCCTATGGTAAAAGACATCTTCTATAATGCAGACATATCTAACTGGATATAGACTGGTATACCTGCCCAAGAAAATTCTATGCATTAGAATTTTTTAAAAATATTACTAATTATATTAACATCAGTGACATTGAATTATTTCATACCTATTATTAGAGTATCTATTAAATGTATTATTTCACTACTATTTAATCTTTCATGGACTATTTGTGGTTACTGTGCGCAGTCACCAACTTTATGTGTTAACTTGACTAGCCTAAGGGATCCAAGACAGCCCTAAGACATTCTTTCTGGGACTGTCTTAGAGGGTGTTTCTGAAAGAGATAAACGTTTGAATTGGCAGACTGAGTAAAGTGGATTGTCCTCCACAATATGGCTGGCTTCAGCTAATCCTTGAGGGCTCAAATAGAACAGAAAGGTGGAGGAAAGGCAAATTTTATCTCTTTGCTTCATCTGGGTCATCCATCTTCTTCTGCTCTCAAATATTGATGTTCTTTGTTCCCAGGCTTTAGGACTCAGACTAAGATTTACACCATTGGCTCCTCGGGTTCCCAGGCCCCCAGGGTTGGCCTGGACTGCACCACCAACTTTTCTAGCTACACTGCAGATCGATTGTGGGACTTCTCAGCTTCCATCAGCACGTGAGCCAATCCATCATAATAAATCTCTTTTTATATATCTATATATAGCCTATTGGTTCCATTTCTCTGCAGAACACTGATTGATATGTTCTGTATCAGGCAACATGCTGAGTAACAGAGATGTATCAGTGACCAGAACAGTGCCTGCTGTCTTGAAACTCAGGCTTAATTTTCAGTGCCTCTCAGCACAAAGTCTGATCATATTGTTAACTGGAGTGGCCCAAAGAAGAATATCACTGATATGGTAGAGAAGAAAACATAATCAAAGTTAAACAAAGTACATCTATATCATACAATCCTCATATTCCAAAGAGCACAATAAATCAGTCAGTACATAGAATAATACATGTCATGGAAAACAAAGTCAATTAACGATGGAATTGGTTTATGGGGTCAATTAATTTATGGAGAATTTATGCTCTTTGTTTTTGTAATTTCTTTTTTTTAGTTAAAGAATAGCATCATCTAATATTTAAGAGTACTATCATGTCATATTAGTTGTTTGGTTTGCACTTTTTGAAATTCTTTCTTCTTTTTCTTTTAACCTTGAAATTTTTCTGCTAGCAGGTACTTCCATCTCTGGCCAAGATGGAGGGAACTGGATGAAATTTACCTTCCTGACTGAAATTACAAAAAATATGGACAAAATACATGAAACATTTTTAAAGGGATATTCTAATTTTCACCCCAAAGAGCTATTAACATTCACCTATTAGAATGGTTAAAATTAAAATAGCTGATCCTACCCAATGTTGATGCTGATGTAAAAGAATTGTAACTTTCATACACTGAACACAGAAATGTAAAATGGCACAATCATTTTGGAAAACATTTTGGCAGGTTCTTTAAACGATTGTTTGTTTATTTATTTAGCAAAGGTAAGTGGGGGAGGGGCAGAAAAGGGAGCGAGAATCCCAGCAGGCTCCATGTTGTCAGCACAGAGCCTGACACAAGGCTGGAACTCATGACCCTAAGATCATGACCAGAACTGAGATCAAGTGTCAGATACTTAACTGACTGAGCCACCCAGGTGCCACATGGCAGGTTCTTTCAAAGGAAAAGATATAGCTCCCATATAATACAGTCATTCTGCTCCTCAGAATTTACTCAAGAGAAATAGAAGCACATGTTGTACAAAGCCTTGTATATGGATGTATGTAGCTCCAATGGACATAACTAAAGTTTCTATCAACAGGTGAATGGATAAGTATACTGTGATATATTCATGTATGAAATACAACACATCAACAGAAAATAATAAATTATTATAACACACTACAACATAAATGTATCTCAAATAATTATGCTGAATGAAAGAAGCCAAACCAAAACAGTATCTATTGTTTGATTTCATTTATATAAAATTACAGAAAACTAAAACCAATCCATAGGGTCAGAAAGCTGATCAATTTTTGCCTGAGATCAAGGGTGGGGTGGAATGGTAATAGGAATGAGGGATTACTCGTAGCACAAAGATACTTCTGCAGGTGATGGACATATATTCATTTCCTTGATATGGCAGGTGGTTTCACAGATGTAAAAATATGTAGAATATATTCAAATTGACGTTTTAAACGTGCAATTTATTTGTATGTCAATTGCATTTCACCAAGCCAATAAAAAAAGCAGGTAATGAATGATACCTAGATGTCTCAGTAAGCAGGCTGCTTCCATATGATCTTGAATGAAATATTAACTGGAAAAGTATTTGCTATCCTGTAGGAAAAATACATTTTTGCTATAGGCAAATAAGCTTTTTGTGTGTGATGTCTTGAATATCCATTGACTGCTTTATGATGTTACACAGAATTTTAAAATTGTCAGTAGACTGAAGGTAGAAATACTTAAAAATGACTCTCATTTCCTTGGCTAAAATCTCTACTGAATGGTGATAGCAGCAAAGTGTATTACAGTGGTTTATTCCAAAGGCAGTTATATTTTAGTGGTGAGTGAGGGGCATCTTTATAGGGTCTATGGGAGCCCATAGAATTTTTTAGTTTAGCATTTCCATCTAATGAATTAAATTTATTACACCAAGGAGACAATTGGAATTGGCTATTTCCATATACTGGACATAACTTGAAAATTCATTTTTCGAGTTTCAGAAAGAACAAACTATACCATTTTAGAAAAGATGTTTATTCTAACATTCTAAGAATATCAAAGTTTCTTTAGACTCTTAACTTCAGATTTAAAAACACACATAATTTATTTTATGTAAACAATTTTAAGTACATGTGTATAATGTAAAATAATGGATAGCTCAGCAACTGTATTCTAAGAACAAGGAAATTTCTCTGAAGTATTATATTTTCAGGGTTAGAATTTTACCAAGTTGTGTTGACAAATATCACTAAAATGCCAGCTTCTCTGTTACAAATTTATAGAAATATTGATGTAAAATAATGAACACATATATTTAAATATTCAGTGATCTTAGGAAGCAAAGAGAAAAGATAAAAAAGTACATTTTCAGTCCCTTTGAAGTTTAGAAAATATATGTAAGTAGACTCTTCTTCCAATTTTACTGTAATTATACTTTTATACATATATGTAAAAAGTTTAGCCCAAGGGTGCCTGAGTGGCTATTTGCTAAGCATCCGACTCTTGATTTCAACTTAGGTCGTGATCTCACAGTCCTGGGATCAAGCCCTGCACTGGGCTCTCACACTCGACGTGAAGCCTGCTTAAGATTCTCTTTCTTCCTCTCCCTCTGTTCCTCCCCCACACATTTAGTGTAAATTTTAATAAGTTCTATTGGAACCAACAGAAGTTTTGAGAGGAAAGAAATATTGTTTATTTCACAACTATTTAATAAGTATACCTAACCTCAGTTTATAGAAAATTATTTTTCTAACTGAATATTTTATTTACAACTATTTTGAAGAACTTTTACTGCCTTGTATTTGTTTTCTTCCCTGTGTATGCATCTATTATAATGTAACATCAGAATTTTATAGGAATGCTACATAACTCTCTTTTAGTTCACTTACAGAGCTCTAAGTGAGCTGTTCCCTGTGTGCGTCATGAAGCCTTTAGAAGTGGCAAATCACTACCACTAAAAAGTAAAAACTTTTCAATTTCTCCTCTGCAGTATTTGAAAAATATGATAACTCAAGTTGGAAAATATGATAATTAATATGAAAACATAAAAGTTTACAATGCTATCTCTTAAGAACTCTTTGCTTATTTAATTACCAATTTTGCTATCTGTTCTTTAAGCCTGCATTAAAATTTCAACTCTTAGAGCTCTTATAGGTAATGGATTTCATCTTTTGGATTAACTCCAATGAAACAATAGAAATAACCAGTACAGAGCCTTGAGAAGAATTCTGCACCACAATGGCTTTCCTGCTGGCGGAGTAGGTGTTTGTCCATGTGATATGAACATCCCCTGTTGAAAAGCTAACTACTCTCATTCTGTTCCTTTGGCTTATGCTCTGTTTATGCTAGATGATCATATGTCTGGTTAATGGTGTTTCAATTTGTTTACTGTTACATTCTAAAAAATGAATAACTTGGTTCTGCCATCCAGAAATGTACTTTTGTCTCTGAAACATTGTGAGTTCAGTATTCAATGTGAATCGCTGGAAGGAGTGTTTGCTCATACATGTCTTGAAAGTCAGAGACCGATGGGGATTCATCAGTAAACAAAGGATGACTATTTCTCAAGAGGAGCCAAATCTCCTCCAAGAGAGCAGAGAACATTTTTCAACCCAAATTCACATTTAAAAAATGAAACTAGGTTCTCAGGACAGAGTGACATCTACTTTGAAGTTGCCACTCAGTTCATTTGAGTAATAGTCTAATATGTTATTATTTTTAAACCTTACTCTCCTATGTATATTTCCTTGATTAATATAAAAATGTTTTGTACTTCCCACATATTACTGTTATGAAGCACAAAATCTTCCCTTTTAATTTATAGTATAACCCTTTTTTTTTTTTGAAATTCTATCAGTCTCAATGTATAGAATTCTGTACATGGTTACTAATAATGGCTCTATGCAAGTGTTCAAGATAATTTTAATAGTTAACAATATTTTTTTACAATTTTTTAGAGAGAGAGAGAGCGCGTGCAAGCAGAGGAAAGGGGCAGAGAGGGGGCAAGAGAGATTGAGAGAGAGAGAGAGAGAGATAAGGAGAACTCAAATAGGCTGCACAATCAGCACAAGCCTCATGCGGGGATCGATCCGACAAGCCTGGGATCATGATCTGAGCTGAAATAGTCAGACATTCAATGAATTGAGCAACCCAGGCATCCCAATAGTGTCATTTTTTAATGAAATTAGTTCTAATTAAAATCTTTATCGGGGCACCTGGGTGGCTCAGTCGGTTAAGTGTCCGACTACGGCTCAGGTCATGATCTCACGGTTCATGGGTTCAAGCCCGGCATCTGGCTCTGTGATAACAGCTAGCTCAGAGCCTGGAGCCTCTCTTGGGATTCTGTGTCTCCCACTCTCTCTGACCCTCCCTTGCTCACGCTGTCTCTATCTCTGTCTCTGTCTTTCTCTCTCAGAAATAAATAAAACATTAAAATGAATATTTATCTTAGGAAAAACTTTAAAAATTAAACTGTTTTGAGGCAGCTTTCATATTATATGGCTACGTTCACTTAATGTTATAGCTTCCTTACATTTTTTCAAACTGTCTTCTGATTTTAAAAATTATTTTATTTTATTTTCATTTTTAAACGTTCTTCCCCCGGAGAAAATTATTTATTAATGTGAAATTATTGACAAAAAGTATTTTTCAATGTTTAACCTCAGCACAAAAATTGATAGTATATGAAAGGCTGTCTATTACACATTATACTATGAAAGATACTTCTTATAGATTTGGTATAATTTTAGACCATTTTATGATGCTCACTTTCCATCAGTTTAAATGTTTAAAGGCTGATGTAAACTGCAATCTGGGAAACAGATTTATGGGGACATTTTTAAATACATTTTCCATTTCTCTGAATAACTATTCACTTGACTTTGCAACAGATCAAGTTTTAACATTAAAATTTAGATGTGATGTTGCATGTCATGGCAATTCATTGCACTTATCAAAATCTCTACATTGAAAGAAAGACACACTTCACTTGTTAAGGCAGTAAACTGAAATTTTGTTTTAAGTACATAAATTACTTATAATTGCAGGGGTGCCTGGGTGGCTCAGTCAGTTGAGCGTCCAACTGTCAGTTTGAGCTCATGTCATGATCTCATATTTCATGAGTTTGAGCCCCGCAATGGGCTCTAAATTGACAGCACGGAGCCTGCTTGGGTTTCTTTCTTCTTCTCTCTCTGTCCCTCCCCCGATTGTGCTCTCTCTGTCTCTCTCAAAATAAGTAAGTAAACTTAAAAAAATAACTTGTAATTGCAGCATAAGCATTATGCTTAAAAAATTTAAAAATTCTGTAGGTCAATAGCAATATGATTTCAACATTATAGAAAAATCATATTGGGGTTCATTCTTAAATTTCAGCTAATCCAACTATGCCTGTATAAAATACCTCTATACTATCCCGTTAATGTCTACTTAGGGTATGCCTGATCACTTCAGCTCTGTGAAGCCAATGAATCTTTAGGCAATCATTTAATCTCTGGACACACTTTCTTCGACCACCGGGCCTACTTCCAACCTAGAGAGCTATAAAAACCAAATCAAAGTGCATATATTTTTCCACACGTGAGTTCTTCAAATATTTGGAAAACAGCTCTTCCTCCACTCTAGTTAAATATTCCAGAGTTGTTCATATTTATTGCAAAGTTGGCATAGATTTCCTTCTCATCAAGCTTACTTTTTCTCTGAACAGAACCACATTAGTCTAGATGTCTTTAAACTTATTATATCAGTTACTGAAAGCAATCCTTTCTGTAGGGTCTAACCTACAGAAATTAGAGGTAAATAATCACTTTCCTGTAATACATATGTTATGCTGCTTCTGTCATCCCAGACTAAGGGCACATTCAGCCTATGTAGTAACTGTTATGATATCCACTGACATCCTTGTGCTTCTTTTACAGATGTTTTCCAAACTGCACATTTCTTAGATCTTGAAGCCTTATGGTGGGCTTTATAAATTCATGTAGGGAAACAAATAGTTTTGCTGTTTATAAAAATTGAGTCAGTAACAAAGTTGGGCATCCTATGCACTTAAAATTAACTTGTGAATTAATCTTAGACTCAAAGAATATAGTCTACTATTAAGAATTTGGGGTAAGGAGGCAACGTCTGTGGATCTCTAGATTCAAGTTCATCATTTATAAGTGAGAATAATATTGCTATCTACCCTGAAATGATTGTGAAAGGATTAAAGAGATAATTTTCATTACATTTTCTACATAATGGTTGACATAGTAAGCATTGAAATAAATTATGAAGGTGTGGTTTGGTGGAGCCCAGGATCTCACACTTGTCACTTAAACATTTTAATTTTGTTGTGTTTTTACCAAATTGAAAGCTAACTTATAGCACTAAAATCTATCTTGTCAGAACACAAGAAGGAATACACTTTATACCTTAGTTTCAAGAGCTCTTATTTAATGGGAAATAGACATGTGTAAAACAAAGTAGAAACTAACATAAAAGCTCTGCACAATGCATATCTTTGGTAAACATAGAATGTTGACGTACTTGAACTGAGGTATAGCTGGAGAGATCAGCGTGGGCTCAACAGAGAATACAGGGCTTGAAGTCAAAACAGAAGGTAAATAAGAGTCTTTCAGGTAAACCAGCAAATGCAGATGCCCTACACAGAGCTATAAGAAAGTATGGAATGGTCAGGAATAAGGAATAGTGATTACAATTTACAACATAAATTGTAAGGATGGGATAAGAGGATAGGAAAATCACCAACAGATAGGCCATAACAAGATTGCAACTCATATATAGGATTTTAGATTTTAATTCTGAAGGTTAAGGGAAATTATGGAAATGAGCCGATGGATACCATGCTACTGCTGTAATCATATGCTAAGGTTTAAAGGATGAATATGATAGGACTAGAGCATGTAAAGTTGAGAAAAGTGTGTCTTGCGGCAGGGAAATCTATAAGGAGGAAATGAAACAATTCAGTTGAGAAAATGAGGATCTAGTGAAAAAAAATAGAAATCAGATGTGAAATCAGAAAGTGAAAAGCAGATAGTTATGGGGCATACTAGCAGTAAAACATATTGAAATATTAATGTGGAGCCTTAAAAGCAGGGATTTGGAAGAAAATGGAGGCTTCTTGTTTTTTGAAACAAGGAAGATATTGGTATTATTCTTTGAGATGGAGAATAAGGAAAGAGTTACAAGTTGTAAGAAGTCTACAACTGTTAGGTTATATTTTAAATGAACACTTCAAGGAGTTAGAAACCCAAACAAGAATGTCAGAGAATGAGAGAGATTTGGGGAAACATCTCAAATAAGTGAGAGTCTAAGACACAGAATAAAATTGCTCACATAGAGTATGCAAAATAAGAAAACCTCTCAGTCCAAGACTTATAAAATGCCAATGATTATGAGATATGGTTTGATGTGTGTATTTGCATACTGAAGTAAAATGAATACCATCAATAGATACATTGATGGTACATGAAAGTGAGCCAAATTCCCAGGGAGAGGATAGAAAAAAGTGTCCCATGCTATGCAAGTAGATTGCATTTAGAAAAAATGGATGCCTTCCTTTGAGATCAGCAGGAAGGAGGCATGCCGAAGTGCCAGTACAGATAACTGTGCAAGACCTGGAGAGAATTTAACGGAGTTCCTAGAGTCTATTTTCTTATAAAAATGAAATCAGATGGAAGGAGACAAAATTGAAATTATGAGCTTTAAGAACACAGAGTTGTAACATTGTTGCTGAGGCTAATAAAATAGGAAACTTTCCAGAAACATGAAGATGACCCAGCAATGTTAAAGACTCAGAGAGTCATAATCTCCGTATTTGTAGTGAAAAATATATCCATGATGCTATAATTGTATCCAATAAAATTGAGCTATTTGTTGTGAGATTAAAGAAGACAGATTTTTGCAGAGGCAGCGTCAGAGGGAACACAACAATATGGGAAAGACGACTATATGTAGGTATGTCCTCTAGAAGAATGTCATCACCAGAGTTCAACCCTCTGCTTGTGTCTCATTGTATGCTAGTCATCACTGACTTGACTTTTCAACAGTTTTCAGCTATAACCAAAAGTAACATCTATTCCCTACTTCTTTTCAAGAGATGCCCAGGGTTAAAATCACAACTGTTTCCTCTGCATGAAAGATATTTGTCCATGTGTCCCAACATTGTCTGAGTCTTTCTTTGAAACGTTGTTAAACATAAAATCACATACTTATACAGGCGCCTGGGTGGTTTAGTTGGTTAGCGTCCGATTTTCGCTTAGGTCATGATCTCGCGGTTCGTGGGTTCGAGCTCAGTGTCGGGCTCTGTGCTGACTGCCAGCTCAGAGCCTGGAGCCTATTTCAGAGTCTGTGTCTCCCTCTCTCTCTGACCCTCCCCTGCTCACGCTGTCTCTCTCTCGCTCGCTCTCTCCTAGAAATAAATAAAAATATTTTTAAAAGATCACATACTCATATTTTAGTATCTTAACTGTTCTATTTTTTTCATCTCTATCATATTATGGCATAATTTAACATCCAGTTACTTGTCTTAGACTGTATGTCCATAAGTATACTTTGACAAAAATTATTATACATATAAATTAAAAACTATTATTTTGACAAGACTAATTTAATATAAATAACTCTTTCCTGATGAGCATTATAGACAGAGTACTGGTGAATCTTTTTTTATTTTATTTTATTTATTTTATTTTTTATGCTTCTTTTTTTAATTTTTTTTTTATTTTTTACAAATAGTTTATTATCAAATTAGTTTCCACATAACACCCAGTGCTCATCCCCACAAGTGTCCTCCTCCATGCCCATCCCCCCTCACCCCCACATCCATCAGTCCTCAGTTTTTGGTCAGCATTCAAGAGTCTCTCATGGTTTGATTATCTCCCTTTCCCCCATCATTTCCCTCCTTCTTCTCCCCCTTGCTCCTCAGTTAAGTTCCTCCTAGACCTCCTATACGTCCAAACATATGATATTTGTCCTTCTCTGCCTGACTTATTTCGCTCAGCATAACACCCTCAAGGTCCATCCATGTTGCTACACATGGCCAGATTTCACTGTTTCTCATTGCCATGTAGTATTCCATGGTATAGATAAACCACATCTTCTTGATCCATTCATCTGTTGATGGACACTTAGGCTCTTTCCATGTTTTAGCTATTGTGAGAGGAGATTGCTGCTATGAACATTGGGGTACATGTGCTCCTATGCATCAGCATTTCTGTATCCCTTGGGCAAATTCCTAGCAGTGCTATTGCTGGGTCATAGGCGAGTTCTATGGTTAGTTTCCAGAAGAACCTCCACACTGTTTTCCAGAGGGGCTGTACCAGTTTACATTCCCACCAACAGTGTAGGAGGGTGCCCTTTTCTCCACATCCTCGCCAGCATCTAGAGTTCTCTGATTGGCTCATTTTAGCCACTCTGACTGGCGTGAGGTGGTATCTCAGTGTGGTTTTGATTTGTATTTCCCTGATGAGGAGGGATGCTGAGCATCGTTTCATGTGTCTATTGGCCATCTGGATGTCCTCTTTGGAGAAGTGTCTGTTCATATCTTCTGCCCATTTCTTCACTGGTTATTTGTTTTTTGGGTGTGAAGTTTAGTGAGTTCCTTATAGATTCTGGATATTAACCCTTTATCTGATGTGTCATTTGAAACTATCTTTTCCCATTCCATTGGTTGCCTATTAGTTTTGTGGATTGTTTCCTTTGCTGTGCAGAAGCTTTTAATCTTGATGAGGTCTCAACAGTTTATTTTGCTCTTGGTTCCCTTGCTTTTGGGGATGTGTCAAGTAAGAAGTTGCTGCGGTGGAGGTCAAGGAAGTGGTTTCCTGCTTTCTCTTCTAGGGTGTTGACGGTTTCCTGTCTCACATTCAAGTCCTTTATCCATTTTGAGTTTATTTTTGTGCATGGTGTGAGAAAATGATCTAGTTTCATTCTTCTGCATGTTGCTGTCCAGTTCTCCCAACACCATCTGTTAAACAGGCTGTCTTTTTTCCATTGGATATTCTTTCCTGCTTTGTCAAACATTAGTTGGCTGTACACTTTTGGGTCCACTTCGGAGTTCTCAATTCTGTTCCATTAGTCCGTGTCTCTGTTTTTGTACCAATACCATACTGTCTTGATGATGACAGCTTTGTAGTAGAGGCTAAAGTCTGGGATGGTGATCCCTCCTGTTTTGGTTTTATTTTTCAGGATTACTTTGGCTAAATGGGGTCTTTTGTGGTTCCATACAAATTTTAGGATAGTTTGTTCTAGTTTTGAGAAGTATGCTGGTGCAATTTTGATTGGAATTGCCTTGAATGTGTAGATAGCTTTGGGTAGTAATGACATCTTAACTATATTTATTCTTTCTACCCATGAGCATGGAATGTTTTTCCATTTCTTTGTGTCTTCTTCAATTTCCTTCATAAGTTTTCTATAGTTTTCATCATACAGATCTCTTGTATGCTTGCTTAGGTTTATTCCGAGGTATTTTATGGTTTTTTTGTGCAATTGTGACTGGGATCAGGTTCTTGGTTTCTCTTTCTTTTGATTCATTGTTGGTGTATAAAAATGCAACCGATTTCTGTACGTTGATTTTGTACCCTGCAACTTGGCTGAATTCTTGGATCAGTTCTAGTAGGCTTCTGGTAGAGTCTCTCGAGTGTTCGATGTAGAGTATCATGTCATCTGCAAAGAGGGAAAGTTTGACTTTCTTTTTTCCAATTCTGATGCCTTGGATTTCCTTTTGTTGTCTGATGGCTGATGCTAGGACTTCCAGCACTATGTGAAACAACAGTGGTGAGAGTGGACATCCCTGTCATGTTCCTGATCTCAGGGGAAAAGCTCTCAGTTTTTCCCCATTGAGGATAATGTTAGCTGAAGGCTTCTCATAAATGGCTTTGATGATGTTTAAGTAGGATCCTTCTTTCCCGACTTTGTCAAGAGTCTTTATTAAGAAGGGATGCTGTATTTTGTCAAATGCTTTTTCTGCATCTATTGACAGGATCATATGGTTTTTATCTTTTCTTTTATTGATATGATGGATCACATTGATTGATTTGCGAATGTTGAACCAGCCCTGTAACCCAGGAATGAATCCCACTTGATCTTGGTGGATGATTCATTTTATGTGCTGCTGGATTCGATTTGCAAGGATCTTGTTGAGAATTTTTGCATCCGTATTCTTGTTGAGAATTTTTGCATCCGTATTCATCAAGGATATTGGCCTGTAGTTCTCTTTATTTGCTGGATCTCTGTCTGGTTTGGGAATCAGAGTGATGCTGGCTTCATAAAATGAGTCCGGGAGTTTTCCTTCTATTTCAATTTATTGGAATAGCTTGAGAAGAATTGGGATTAATTCTGTTTTAAATGTCTGGTAGAATTCCCCAGGGAAGCCATCAGGTCCAGGGCTCTTATTTGTTGGGAGATTTTTGATCACTGATTCGATATCTTCACTCGTTATGGGTCTGCTCAGGTTTTCTATTTCTTCCCATGTGAATTTTGGTAGTGAGTGTGTGTTTAGGAATTTGTCCATTTCTTCTAAGTTGTCCAATTTGTTGGCATATAATTTTTCATAGTATTCCCTGATAATTGCTTGTATTTCTGAGGGGTTGGTTGTCATAAGTCCATTTTCATTCACAATTTTGTCTATTTGGGTGCTCTCTCTTTTCTTTTGGATAAGTCTGGCTAGAGGTTTGTCCATTTTGTTTACTTTTTCAAAAAACCAACTCTTGGTTTCATTGATCTGTTCAATTGTTTCTTTGGTCTCTATTTGTTTATTTCTGCTCTAAATTTTACTGTTTCTCTTCCTCTACTGGGTTTCTGGCGTTATTGTTGCTCTGCCCCTAGTTCCTTTAGGTGAGCTGTTAGATTTTGGACTTGCGCTTTTTCTAATCTCTTGAAATAGGCCTGGAGGGCAATGTACTTTCCTCTTAGGACTGCCTTTGCCGCATCCCATAGATTTTGAATTGTTGTGTTTTCATTTTCATTTGTTTCCATATATTTTTAAATTTCATCTCTAATTGCCTGGTTGGCCCATTCGTTCTTTAGTAGGGTGTTCTTTAACCTCCATGTTTGTGGAGGTTTTCCAGACTTCTTCCTGTAATTGATTTCAAGTTTCAAAGCATTGTGATCTGACAGTGTGCATGGTATGATCTCCATTCTTTTATATTTATTGAGGGCTGCTTTATGTGCCAGTATGTGATCTATCTTGGAGTATGTGCCATGCACACTTGAGAAGAAAGTAAATTCCCTGGCCTCAGGATGTAAAGTTCTAAATATATCTGTCAGATCCATCTGGTCCAATGTGTCTTTCAAGTCCATTATTTCTTTAGTGATTTTCTGTCTGGTTGACCTATCCATTGTTGTAAGCAGAGTAGTAAAGTCTTCTGCTATTAGCACATTCTTATCCATAAGCTTGTTTCTGTTTGTGATTAATTGTTTTAGATATTTAGGTGCTCCCATAGTCAGTGTGTAGACATTTATGATTGTTAGTTCTTCCTGATGGATGGACCCTGTAATTCTTATGTAGTGCCCTTCTTCATCTCTTGTGATTGTCGTTTATTTAAAGTCCAGTTTGTCTGCTATAAGTATAGCTACTCCGGGTTTCTTTTGATTTCCTATAGCATGATATATATATTTCCATCCCCTTACTTTTAATCTGAAGGTATCTTCCAGTGTAAAATGAGTTTCTTGTAGACAGCTTAAAGATGGATTTTGTTTTTTTATCCATTCTGCTACCCTATGTCTTTTGATTGGAGCATTCAGCCCATTTACATTCAGTGTTATTATTGAAATATGTGGGCTTAGAATCTTTGTATCTTTTGCAGAGTTCATGTTTGTGGTGGTGTCTCTGGTACCTTTGTTCCTTGCAAACTTTCCCTCGGAGCGTTCCCCTCAGGATTTCTTGTAGGGATGGCTTAGTGGTGACAAATTCTTTCAATTTATGTTTATTTGGAAAAGTTTTTATGTCTCCTTCTATTTTGAATGACCGGCTTGCTGGATAGAGGATTCGTGGCTGCATATTTTTACTGTTCATCACATTGAAGATATCTTGCCATTCCTTTCTGGCCTGCCACGTTTCAGTAGATAGGTCTGTCACCACTCCGATAGGTTTTCCTTTGTATATGAGGGCCCTTTTCTCCCTAGCTGCTTTCAAAATTCTCTCTTTGTCCTTGTATTTTGCCATTTTTACTATGATATGTCATGCAGAAGATCGATTCAAGTTACGTCTGAGGGGAGTCCTCTGAGCCTCTTGTATTTCCATATTTACTTCCTTCCCCAGGTCGGGGAAGTTCTCTGCTCTAATTTGTTCCAGGACTCCTTCAGCACCTTTCCCTCTCTCTTCCTCTTCTGGGATTCCTATGGACGGATATTGTTGCGTTTGACCTTATCGCTGAGCTCTCGAATTCTTCTTTCCTGTTCCTGGATCAGTTTGTCTCTTTTTTTGTCAGCTTCTTGTTTTTCTATCATGGTGTCTTCTAAATCACTTATTCTCCTTTCTGCCTCTTCAATCCGCGCATCGGAGGCCTCTAATTTATTATGTATCTCATTTATCACATTTTTTAATTCTTCATGCCTATTTTTATTTTCCATTCTGTCTCTAGCCATAGTTTCTTTGATGTCCCCTATGTTTTTTTCAAGCCCAGCTATTAATTTTACCATTATTCTTCTAAAATCTTATTCAGTTATGCTGCTGATATCTGTTCTGAGCAGTTCATTAGCTGTCATTTCTTGGAGTTTCTTTGGAGGAGAGCTGTTTCGTTTCGTCATTTTAGTTAGCTTTCCGGTTCTTGTTGGTTTTAAAGACCTGTTATGCTCTCCGTATGTATAAGCGCTGCTATATTCAAGAAGACTCTTTGACTTTCCAGGGCCTATCCTTTCAGAGAGTGTTTTTTGAATGATATCTCTTGGTCTCTCTTGTTGGGACCTTGGTTGTTTTATTTTCCTGTTCGTAGTGATATTTGGGACTCTCCACCTTGTGTACTCTGGCTTGTTTCTTGAGATAGCCCTGGAAAAGAAAACAGACAGACAAACACACAGGGAGCAGGAGTACACAAACGCACAGGCTGATTCAACTAACATGCAAAGCGAGAGGGAAAACAAAAAAGTTAAGAGAAAAGACGGCAGAGGGAGTGCGAATAATAGGGAGTAGAAAATACATAAAAGGGTCAAAAAGGGGAAAATAAAAGGAGAAAAGGAGAAAACTGATGGACAAAGAACTGTTTAAAATATATACCTGGATTTCCCAGCTACAGTTAAATAGCCGTGTGTATGCAGTGCTGGTTGAAGAACATAGAGAAAGAGAGGGAAGTCAGGGCGGGGATGAGGCAAAATTGGAAATAGAGTGAACAGGCAGAAGCGATAAGAAGCTTTCTTCAAAGAGGTAAAGGGTAGAATATGGTTGGATACGTGAGAGAAGGATGCTGGTATTATCCAGAGAAACTATATAGTCTGATCACTCCTGAGAGAAAGAGATGAAAATGTCGGTAGGTGTAGAATTTACATCTACAGAATGGACTTGTTGTGATTGTTAAGCAAGCTGGCGACCAGAGTTAATCAGGTCAGTGTTCTGGGGAAAAAAGAGAGAAAAGAGAAAGAAGAAGAAAAAAAGAAAACAAGAAAAAAAAAAGGGAGGAGGGCACTCTCAGGCAGGGATGGGCGTGGCGTGATCCAATGCCTCAGGCGGGAGCTCTGCCTTGGTGGTTGTGGGGAGGAGAGTGGCGGTCCTCTAGTCCCTTCTTGAACCCCGCACTGCAACTCGCTTTTTTGGGCGTGTAAACTCCTCGTACCGGGGGCGCAGCCGAAGTTCATTGCACTCTTCAACCCAGGCCAGTTCCAATGTCCAAATCCCAGTCCGCAAGCCCCGCTGAAATTGCCTTAGACACAGCTTCCCAGGCAACCCCCTCGGGGCAATTCCAGGCCTCCTGCTGAGCTCTGGGGGCGGAGTCTGAATCGCTGCTTCCTTCTCTGGGTCAGGCTGGTGCAGGGGCGGGGGCTTGCCTGCCGGGTGCGCCGAGCCCGCTGGAGTGAGGAAAACCGGGTCCCTCTATGGTCGTCACCTGAAACACGGAGTCACAGGCTAATTTCCCAGTTTTTAGCTCTTTGCCTTCCCTCTGGAGTTCCAGCCAGCCAGGAGCGCGGACGCCCGGTGTCCGCGTGGCTCTTTCTGGGACCCAAGCTGCCCGGGAGCTACAATGGCTGCAGGCGCGCCGCTGCTCTGAAGTGCAGCTGCCAGGAGCCTGCAAAAAGCAGCAGTCTGTGCGCTCAGGCCCCCTGGGACCAGGTGGCGCGAGGGGACCTGGTGTGCAGGTATGTGGCAAGTACGGTCTTTCTGTTCCCCGAGTGGAGGTTTTTCCCCCCCGAGGGGAGGTTTTTCTGTCTCGGACTCTCTCCTTTTCTCCTCTCACTCCCATAGAAGGTAGAGGGGGATCGCCTCCCACCCTGGAGGCTCCGATCCCGGCCCGATTTTATCTTCCCCGGTTCGCACTCACGTTAGAAGTCTTTCTCAGTGGATTCTGCGTCCTTTTTCTCCCAGTCTCTCAGGTTTTGTAAGGTTTCCAATGGCTTCAGATCTTTTCCGTGTGATGTATGGGCGCGAGTGCAAGTACGGAGCTCCTTACTTCTCCGCCATCTTGCCCCCTCCCCCGTGGTGAATCTTTTTTTAAAAGATGAGATAGTGAATATGCTCAGCTTTGCATGCCAAGTATCTCCTTTGCAGCTACTCAAAATAGCCATAGACAGTAGGTAAACTAATGGGGTGCTTGTGTTCCATTAAAACTTTATTTATGGACATAGAAATTGGTATTTCATATAACCTTCATTTGTCAAGAAATAGTCTTGTGTTTATTTTTTCCAAGTATTGAAAAATGTAAAAAATATTTTTAAAGTGTCGGTCATACACAAAAAGGCAGTAGGTAAGATTTGCGTTATGAGTTATATAGTTCAATGATTCATGCTGCATATGAAAACTGCTAATATACAAAGGCTTGAAATCTGCTAATTGAAAGATCTTGCCCTGTGTTTGAGGTACACTTCTTATTTTAAATTTTAAAGCTAGAAAGTCACTTAAAGATTTTACGAACTTTGGATGGTAATGATGTGTCAGTGTAGGTTCATCAGTTGTAACAAATGGTGGACAATGGGGATAATGGGGGGGGGCTATAGATGTGTGGGTGTCAAGAAGTTTATGGGAAATCTCTGTACTTTCTGCTCAGTATTGCTGTGAACCATCTCTAAAAAATCAAAACAAAACTATTAAAACAAAAATAAAAAAAAATTAAAAAAAAATAAAAAAAAGATTTTTGAGTCTTTGGTTTAAGAAACAATGTAGCATGCATGTCCTGGCACATTAGTCTTGAAGCATTCGGTATGAGTCTTACTAGTTATAAGGCCTAAGTCAGGTCATGTAATACCTTGAAGCCTCAATTTCATCAATCCTGTTATAAGAGGTAGCTATCTAACAGAGTTTCTGTGAGCATTCAATAAGTTAGTAATACATCATTTTGCTTGGATGAGTGCATGGCACATAATAAAACCCAATAGATATTGGGTTTTCAAAACAGTATTACTCAAAAAAATTTTTTTCTAGAAGGTTAAAATGAGATTGCTAAGAAATATAGGTCTTTCGATAGGACCAATGTTAAAAAATAGACTTCCTGACTTTAAATATCAACAGTATTCCACATTCAATGAGGAGGAATTTATGACTTTAACTTTTAATGAAATATTTAGTTGTTGTAAAACATAAAATATCTTTGGTTTAACTCCACTCCAGAAAAATACTGTTTGTTCTTTTATATCTTGAAACATATTACTGATTACTATCCACAGAAAAGTCCTAGATATAGTAGATCTGTTTTAGGCAAGAAAAAATGAAAATACACTTGGTCTGGCTAGAGAGAAGGAAAAAATGAGAACTTCAATTATCAGTATAAATACAATAAAAACATAACTTTTAAAGGATGTACTCTTGACTATTTTTTTTGCATTAATACTTAAATAATAGTAGAGACTAAAATAATTAAATCTTATAAAACCTCTTTTAAGATATTCTGATTAATTAAAGCTGTCTATATAGAAGGAGCTGTCTGAAATTCTTTCACTAGAAAGTGATAGATGATAGATAGATAGATAGATAGATAGATAGATAGATAGATAGATAGATGATAGATAGATGATAGATAGATAGATGATAGATAGATGATAGATAGATAGATAGATAGATAGGTAGATAGATAGATGTGTAATAGATGATAGAGTCTTTGTAAGAACACCAGATTTGTGAACTCAGATATATGGGTTTGGAAATACTATCATTGTAACTGGTGATGTTAATGTGTATTCTGTAGTTCTTGACTCTTATTTATGTCTGAAAAAGCATAACTTTATAAAAATACTTAAATCTATTATAAATAAAGAGAAAACAAAGCAGTCATGGAAAACATCATGTTGCGTTTAATGTAATACTGAGCTCTGTCACTGACTATACTGCCACTGAATTATAAAATGTTAGAAATAATGTCAAAAAACTTGGCATATAAAAATGTTGATATAAACCACTCAAGACATAAGCATAAATGATGTTTATTCAGTGATGCCAAAACGTACAAACCAGAGAGTATCTGATATAGTAGTCTTAAATTCGAGAAGTGGGAAAAAATATGTTCAAGTCTGTAGCTGGTTCTCTATAAATAAATCATATTTCTATGAATAATTGTATGGACAGATCAATTCATGTAGCATAAAATATAAAAAGACAGTTTGGTTGGTTTGTATCTATTTTATAAAACACTCTTCTTGCAAGATTTGTGCAGTTGCTCACTTTTTAAATCATCTGTAATAATAGATGTGTATATATCCCTAAAGAAGTATGTAATATCTTGGACTGTCCTACCTCAACATTGATGGACAGAAGTAAATACACCTGATGGCAGTTAAATAGTCAAAACCCATTATTTTGCTAAAAAGGAAATAGAGACATTTAGAAGAAAAGCAACAGCTTTTTTCTTTGGCAGCTAGTGAATGTCAAAACTAAGACTAAAACCCAGATCTCAAACTATGACTTCAATTATATAAAATTAAAAAAAATAATAATTGACAAATGTCTTATGTGTTCTCAATGGAAGTCACCAAAATGATTTCGTATTCTTAAGAAGTTTAGAGAGACCAGGGGCTGGAGGAGATTTGAGACAAAATTATTTCCACAGTTGGGCCCATGGCTGCTCTGAACCAAGAGCCAGTAAGTAGAGAGATTTTTAGGGTAACATATCTTAAAATGCATAAAATTTTACTACACACAAATTAGCAATAAATCTGTTTTAAAGATTTTCTCCATACAATTTTTAAATTACTATATTGGGAGTGCCTGGGTGGCTTAGTCGGTTAAGTGTCCGACTTTCCCTTAGGTCATGATCTCGCGGTTCGTGGGTTCGAGCCCCAAGTCGGGCTCTGTGCTGACTGTCGGCTCAGAGCCTGGAGCCTATTTCAGTCTGTGACTCCCTCTCTCTCTGACCCTCCCCCACTCACGCTGTCTCTCTCTCTCTTAGAAATAAATAAAAAAATAAAATAAAATAATAAATAAATAAATAAATTACTATATTGAAGGATGAGTAAGTGGATGATACAGAAAAGGCTCACAAAATGGCACCATTCTACCCCCTGATAAATTATTTTCATAGGTTCCAAAAATACTACCATCAAAGTTCCTGAGATGATCACTCTAGTTCTACTCCAGTCATTCATTATAAATGTACACATAGAAAGATCTAGGGGTGTCTAGGTGGCTTAGTCGGTTAAGCGTCCGACTTTCCCTTAGGTCATATCTCGCGGTTCTTGGGTTCGAGCCCCGCGTCGGGCTATGTGCTGACTGCCAGCTCAGAGCCTGGAGCTTATTTCAGAGTCTGTGTCTCCCTCTCTCTCTGACCCTCCCCTGCTCACACTGTCTGTCTCTCTCTCTCTCCTAGAAATAAATAAAAAAAATATTAAAAAAAAAAAAGAATACAAAAGAGAGATAAAATGTTTAAAAAAAAAAGATCTAAAGATCTCTACGTTTAATACGCATGACAAGATTTGGTTAAATCAATAGCTTCTGAAAAGTGATTTTCTCTACCTTTAATTGTCTTTGATTACTTGATTCAGTATTAAGATTAGCTCCAAACAATTTACAAAGGGTCATAATTTCCACAAAATCAATGTCAAAGACCAAGCTTAAAATGCTTTCATCTCAAGTAGAGATTCAAGTGAGACTTCTCATAGGAATCAGTTAAAACAGAGGTTTATATTCATTGCGAGTCCTCATGAGTCCACCGCAGGGAGGCAGCTGCTATGCGGTTACATGTCAAGGAAGCTCAAAAAGTTAAAAATTTTAATATGGTTTAAGAAACTTTTTCTGCCAGTGTCTCTGTGATAATGAACTTCTGTGGATTCATTTTAAACACGAGTTTTAACTCTTGTTCCATAACTTTTGAAAAAAAAAATATTCAGAAACCAAAAGAACTTAAAAGAAGACTTTGTTTCTTATTGAGTGTGGGAAGAGAATATCGTAGTAGCAGAACTCTGAAAACTGCTTACTGCTCTCAGTACTGATGGGCAGATGCGGAAGTAAAACCCCTTCTATGGAAAAATATAAGCAAAAATCAAAGAGACTGATATTCAAGTGATAGGAGATATTACAGTCAGGCTGAGGCCAGAACTGCCATGAGATCAGGTGGTCAAAGAGACCAAAGCCACCTGTGACCGTGTGGTAAAGGAATATGTTCATTTGCCTACTGGACCTCAAAGCAAAAATTCTAGTGTTTGTATTAGTCCATCCACTAGGGCAAGTAGAAAAAACAATGGAAATTCTCTACATATTTATTTTTTGTTGATTTCAAAGTCATAATATCTACTTTGTGCCTGGTTTTTAATGTTTAATGCAAAACAATGTGTTATATGTGCATCCACATGTACACAAAGTCACATAAAGTGACATTAGCTACTAGTTCTTTTTCAGATATAGTTAATTAGCAAAAGTGTTCAGATAATCCTGCTTTGGAAGTAAGATATGAAGCTTTCCCTAGAATGTAGGAAGTCTAGGAATTCTAAAAAGCTTCAGAAAGTAGAAGAATAGAGCTGAGAATCCAACCATAAATTGGTGATAAATAATGCCTAGGAAACAGGCCTCAGCATAGAAAAAGGCTATGGCAGAATAGAAGACGCGAGAGGTAAAGGTAAATCTCAAATTTCCCTAATGTACATAAGAAACTCATTTCACAGCAAGATGCATTTACAAATAAAGCACAGAACATTATAGAGAAGACAGCAAAGAACAGCAGCTTCTGACCTACTACAGGAGAAAAACTAGTACATAGCAGAGACCCAACATAAATGTGCAAAACCCTGACCAGCCTCTCTCTCAAGATCATGCAAAATGAAATGCAAGGCAGGAATACAAGAATATAGCAAGTGGCTAAGAATACTTTGTAAAGTGTACCATAAGTCAGTTCTGTCTCTTACTGGGAGATCTTAAATTTGTCACTAAATCTCTCTAAACCTCTCAGCATTAAAAGCCCAACATCCGTGAAATGGCTATCTTTCTGATTTCTTACAAAGAGTTAATAAATTTATGTTTGAGAGATGCTTAACTGATCACCTGACACATTGTATGTATTCAATAGACAGCAGCCAGTGGGAATATTTGTTTTATTAGAATACATACACGGACTTAAGGACTATTGACAGAGATGATCAAGATGGAATATAAGACACAAAACAAAAACATATTTGAAAAATTAAGATGTCCACAGCATCAACCTTAGGAAAAATACTAGATATCCAGTTAAATAATCCATTACTGGTGTGTCCTTAAAAGAGACATTTAAAGAAAGACTCATGAAGAGGAGGCCATGTGAAGAAGGAAGTAGAGGTCCTTAGAGTTTTGTAGCCACAGGCCAAGGAACTCAAAGCCAGAAGAGGCAAGGAAAGAAATCCTCCTTAGAGCCTATAGTAGCAGTGCAGACTCCAGAACTGTGAGACAATAAGCTTCTTTATTTTAAACTATCAAGTTTGTGGTGATTTGTTTTGGCAGCCATAGGAAACCAATATGACGCTTTAAAAAATAAAGAATTAATAGCTGAAAAAGAATACAGGAGCATTGTAAATATAATGCATTTATTGAGCACAGTGTGCCTGCTGTATATCAACACTGTGAAGATTCTAATAGGATGCAAGGATTAACAGCTCCTAGAAATGAGAAACATTTGAGAACTAGGCAACTCTTAAATCATTCCTTTTTAAACTTATTTTTGCCCTTTAACTTTTATTTTCTGGACAATTTGTAAAGCATTTCATTCTTAGTCGAGATACTCATTTTTACAGTAACAATATCTAACATCTAGAGGTCCTGTTGGAAAGGAAAAACTTTTCCTCTACCCTCTTAGGTTAAGTATCTGGGGGCTGTGAATTAAACTAACAAAAGACAGATTAAGAAGAGTAAAGTTGTAACACTTGTGTTCATATTTACATGCACTGAAATTCACAGAAAGGTGAAATTCAAAAAGAAGGAAAAGGACTTTGGGCTGCAAGGGACCATAAACTGTAGTGAAGTGATTTCTAAATATATGGGGGAAGCTAATGGAAGATAAAGGTTGTTTTAGTAAGGCTTGGTTACACAGATTCATCTTGCTTCCAATCCTCTGTGTCTAATGATTGAGTCGCTGTCCTCTGTTTGGTAAGGTAAAGAGGGATGCCTCTGCAAAGAGAAGTTTACACCCTGCTTTGAGGCAGAAAAAGGAAAGACAGAGAACTCTTCCTGCACCTGTTGATTCTCAATTGCTTTTAGCTCCTAAGATGCCTTAGGCCAAAGTGGCATGTTTCGAGGTGGCATATCCTGGACCCCTTTGGTCCCGTATAGCCATCTTACCCAAATTCTGTGGACTGCAAATAAAATAACCAAGTATATAAATATACATCACTTACTACCATATTTTATAAGCTTCTTATTATCATTTACTAGTCATGACATAAAAGCTCAAGTTAAAATAGTTTCCCAACTGTCTAAGGTCACAGTGATATTTAGAAGTATAGCTAGCATATTCGATAGTATAGCCACAGTTGAACTAGCTAGCATTTGCCTGAATGAAGCTTGCCTTCTGAAACACTATCTTATTGCCATTTTACCTAGTCTCCTGTTTGCATAGCATATTATAATACTAGAAGTAATGAATCCAGGGATAAAATTCATTTACATTTTCATTGTGATCGCATCATATTTGGTTTTCATTTATTGCCTTATGCACTCAACTATAATTTTTGTTGTTACAAGGTTTAAATGCCAGCAAACAGATAAGTGATAAACAAGTTGGCACAAGATTATCATTTCCGCTAGAAAGATATTCCTTAAAAATATTCCCTACATGTTTAGGCAGCAGATGGTATCTAATAAGTTAAACTCCAGTGGCAGTTATGAGTGAGTGATGATTAAATTTTAAATCAAATCATGTTCTCAGAAGTATCTTGATATCTCGTTTTATTCGTTAATTGCACTCTGAATGGTTCAAGTCTTAGAAGTAATCAATGTAATTCCATGTGTCTACATTTAGTAAGAAATGTTCATTTACAAGCTTTTATAGATAATCAGCAAGACAAGGAATTATAAAATTCTGTTTACAGTTTTATTTAACAATCCAAAATATATTGAGCTCTTAATATGTGTCAAGTCCTAAAGCAGGTGAAAGGGAAAAATAACACATGATTTTTCCCAAGATAAACACCTAACTTAATATGAGACTAACAAAATTCTCATAGTGTGCAAGTAACTATGCAAGCAACAGCAATAGAATGTACATTTACACAACTCCAAATAAAATGCAAGAATAAGAAAAGTATGATATGTATGATCAAGGCAGACACAACACAAAGTGAGTTAAAAACTGAAAGTTTATTGTAGTTTTATCTATAAATAGAGATAAGGCCTCTAGGATATTAGACAAGCCACAAGTTTCTTCAAATATAACTCCAAAAAATTAATAAACAATTTGCAACACTTATCAAGAAAAAGAAAAGTAGCACAAATTACCAATACCAGAAATAATTTCAGAGTGTGTAGATATTAAAAAACCAAGACACCACAAACAACTGTATGCTCATATTTTTTCATTGACGCTGCCTAATAACTTTGGCTGCATATTCCTTCAAAAACGATGTATTAAAGCAGGAAACCCAGAAGACTTAGGATGTAATTGCCCCATTACCCTGTGATTATTTTTCCTACTTACCACCTTCTGTAAGGTTCCAAACGCTTGCCCATCACTCCCCATTCAGGCACCACTCGTCGATCTCAAAGGATCAGGGACCTGGGGCAGCAAAGGAAGTGAGAAAAAGAAATGACAGTATAGCGGGGCACAGGGGACCCCGAGCGGACAGCCTGAGGCCCAGAACTTTATTATGCATCTTCATATAGACGCTCACAGAGATATGAACCAACAATGATTAGTTACAAAAGCTTAGTGAAGTACGGCAACAATGTACATCTGGTGGTGCTATAGCACGTACACTCTGTGCAAAAGTAGTGTCGGCAGAAAAACAAGGTATGATAGGAGTCATTTTGGCAGGATGAAATACGAAGAGGGGAGTGAACGCACCGTGCTATTTACTGCTGGCTTCCCTGACGCAAAGCATCCATATCTATGTACTAAAGAACAGACCACATTATAAGGGCATTTCACTCCAGTGCTCTCGGGTTCTTTTCAACCCTGCAATGTCGAGTTTTCTCAGAGATCTCAGACCCTGAGCGGGTATGCCTCTGTGGTCCCGACACTGTTTCCCACAGTTATTCAAATGGGAAAAGCTGTATTTAGACCCCTTCCTCATATCAAAAACAAAATTTTATTTCAGATATCTTATAGAACTTAAAGATAAGCCGATAAAATGTTTAGAGCATAATATAGAAGCATACTTTCATAGACTTTTGGCAGGGAAGAGGGGTTTATTCATTTAAAAAAGTAGTGATAAATTTGACTGCATTAAAATAGATACCAATTGGCAACTATTATATCCATTAAGCCAGTGAAAAGACAAAACTGAAAAGTGAGAGAATACATTTGCAGCAGAGATACTCAAAAAAGACTATAGAAAGAATGCATACACTTTCTTTTAAAACCACAAGAAAATACAACCCAATAGAAAAGTAGGCAAGAGCCTTGAAAATAAATTTTATATAAACTAGTTCCCAAATGGACATAAAATTTTTTTCAATATTTAATTCATTTATTTAAATTCAAGTTAGTTAACATACAGTGTAGTTTTGGTTTCAGGAATAGAACCCAGTGACTCATCACTTACATATTACACCCAGTGCTCATCCCAGGTGCCCTCCTTAATACTCATCACCCATTCAGCACATCGCCCAACCCACCAGCCCTCCAGCAATTGGTTCTCTGTATTTAAGAGTCTCTTATAGTTTGCCACCCCATCTGGTTTTGTCTTATTTTTGCTTCCTTTCCCTTATGTTCAACTATTTTGTTTCTTAAATTCCAATATAAGTGAAATTATATATTTGTCTTTCTCTGACTGATTTCTCTTAGCATAATACACCCTGGTTCCATCCAAATTATTGTAAATCACAAGATTTCATTCTTTTCTGTTGCTGAGTAGTACTCTATGATGTATGTACATATACCCCACCTCTTCCTCTTTATCCATTCATCAGTCAATGGACACTTGGGCTTTTTCCATAATCTGGGTATTGTTGAGAGTGCTACTACTAACACTGGGGTGCACATGCCCCTTCAAATCAGTATTTGTATGTCCTTTGGATAAGTATCTGCTAGTGTAATGGCTGTGTCATGGGTAGTCCTATTTTTAATTTTTTGAGGAAACTCTATACTTTTTTCCAGAGCGGCTGCACCAGTTTACATTCCCACCAGCAGTGCAAAAGTGTTCTGCTTCCTCCACATCCTCACCAACATCTGTTGTTGCCTGAGTTGTGCATTTTAGCCATTTTGACAGGCGTGATGTGGTATCTCATTGTGGTTTGATTTGTATTTCCCTGATGATGAGTGATGTTGAGCATCTTTTCATGTGTCTGTTAGCCATCTGGATGCCTTTTTGGGAGAAGTGTATATTCATGTCCTCTGCCCAGTTCTTCACTGGTTTATTGAGGGGTGGTGACTTTGATAAATTCTTCATAGATTTTGAATACTAACCATTTATCTGATATGTCATTTGCAAATGTTTACTCCCAGTCTATTGATTCCCTTTTAGTTTTGATAATAATGGAAATATAAATTAAAAAACCAAAGTGCGATATCACTGTAAGCTTACCAAAATTGCTGAAATAAAATAATTGATAGTGATAATTTTTGGCAAGGATGCAAAGTAGCTGTAAAATGCATATACTATTATTGGGCATAAATATTTTTGAACCACTTTAGAAACTTTTGAATGTTTATTACATATTAAATTGAATTTGCATTTCATATAACTTGAGAAAAGTCTCTTTCTCTTTCTCTGTCTCCCTCTCTCACCTCTCTTCTTGTCTAACCATTTCCATCAAGAACAGTGAATTATATGTGAGTATTTGTGTGTGAGTCAGTTTTCACATATGTGGCATATTAAACAGTGAACCAAAACAATGAAAATGAACATCAACAACATGGATGAATCTTATATCATAAAACATTGATCCAAGAAGGCAGATATGAAAAAATACATAAAATTTCAGACCAATTACATTAATTACAAAAAGAAGTAAAACTTTTCTTTGATGATAGTGGTTACATGTATGATAGAATGGGTGTGGTAATTGTAAAGGAACAGGAATAAAATTCAGGGTTGCTAATAATACTGTATTTCCGACCTACTTGGGACATTCTTGGATATTTTCATGCTTTACTATTTTTTTGCATAACATTTACTTTGAGAGAATTCTGAATGCATGATTATTAAATAAAGCCAAACTGGTTGTGTTAGATTCTATTATAAGATTCTTTTTTAAAATACAAAAAAGAATAAAAATGTGAAATTCATGAGAGGAAAGTATAATTATGGAGACAAGAATGCTGATGCTTACTTAGTCTAAGAAGGAAAGATGTTTCTGAGGCAGAAAGCATAAAAACATAGGAAGCCATAATCAATTCAATGGTGGCTGGAAACCTGTAAAGGTTAGAAAAGTAAATACCTGACTTCACAGAGCAAATAGCAGGAAAATATAATGTTTACTTGTTTTACAACTCTGTCATTCCGTAGCATAATATTGAGTGTATAACATACACAATGCTCTATTTTTATTTCCTTATCTTCAAGGATTATGTTAGTGGTTATGTTAAACTTGGAAGGCAAATTTTAATGAACACATATACTCTTGCTTATCACCTTGTCTGAATGCTTACATTTTCCCATTTGAATAGATTTATAAGGACATTTATAATTAGAATTATTTGTTGGAACTTCAGCTCCATATGGATTTTGATATAAAAATAAACACATATTTTATACAAAATATCAGAAATTATGAAATAGATTTCATAGTGATTAATAACACACAGTATCTTCTCATTCATAAAGTCTTTGGATTTATTGGTGTAACTTTTGTAGATGTTTTTAAAGGTTTACAGAATGCTCTGGGGAATAAGTTAAATAAGTACATCATTTCTGATAAGCAATATCAATTGTCACTTCAAACATCAGATTTCTAAATCTCAACACTTTATTGTAAGTCCTCTTATGTTTGAGGTTCCAGTGTATTAACAGATCAATTACTGTCACCCAGAAATCCTGCAGCCCAATATCCTCAGAGGAATAAGCAGCATCAGGTTTTAGAACAACTAACAGCAGCAGGATTAAATAGACAAGCATATAAAATATATGAAATAGCCAAACTATAAATAATTTTTCACACATATTAAAATCTCCTCTATGTAACAAAGCAAATAAGGGATTATGATATGTGTATATTTATAAATGGTATTATTTCTAATTTAGTTTTTCTTTAAGCAATGAGTGACAGGGAGATCATATTGTCTAAAGATCAATTCAACATTTCCCATTTGACAAGATGATTTAGAACTTTACCATAACCCCAATAATAGATATCGTTATTTCTACTCCTCTTAAACTGTCCATGTTTATGACAACATGAAGAATGAGTGGCCTGGGTCATAAAAGCCAGGCAGCTTCTGTATTGTTCACTGGATACCATCACTGGAGCCCTGGATTGTCATGTAGGAAATCTAATGGCCCTAAGACTACCATACTGAGGAAGCCAGGTCACATGGAGATGCCATACATAGGTATTCACACTGATAGTCCAGGTGAGATCCAGTATAAAAAACAGCAATAACCACTAAATATGCAAGTGGATATTCCTTTGGATCATTCCAGCTCCAAGCAGTCAAGCTCACCCAGGCTTGAAGGCTTCTCAACTACAGCCCCACCCATTATGGATCACAGACAAGCCATTGCACTGTCCTTTCTCTGAATTTTTGAACTTGGAATAGATTATGAAGTAAATGTTATTTTTAAAACCAGTGAGTGTTAAGGTATTATGATATTCACAATAGCAACTAAAAGAAACAAAAATATACTAATTATATTTGAAAATCGCTGTGAGAATCTGTGACTCAACTTCAACTATTTTCAGGTGAGCCAATACAAGTTCAAAAACATTTCACTGTGATAGTTACTTTTTGACAGTGACTATTTGTTTTGAGTTCATGATACCAGCTCTCATCGAAGAGTTCATGTATTTAAATCCTCATAAAATGGCAATATGGAGATAATTCTAGAAATCTAAGAATTGAATATGAGTCAGGATGGAGTTATACTTGAGAAGGAACATATTTTTCTTGGTTAGTTTCATTCATAGAATGACTTTGCCAATTTGAGGGATATGAAAGTGAAATAATCAGATTTTTAAACTAGATAAATATGTGTCAATATAATATTTTTTTCTTGAAAAGAAAAATATTGGGCACCTGGATGGCTCATTCGTTTAAGCATCCAACTTGGATTCAGGTCATGATCTCACGGTTCGTGGGTTTGAGCCCCGCAACAGGCTCTGTGCTGACAACTTGCTCAGAGCCTGGAGTCTGCTTCAGATGCTGTATCTCCCTCTCTCTCTCTGACCCTCCTCTGCTCATGCTCTCTCTCTCTCAGTCTCTCTCAGAAATAAATAAAACATTAAAAAAAAGAAGAGAAAAGAAAAGAAAAATTCCTGAGCTGAGGATAAAATAATTTGTAGGTCTAGTTTGTATGATATAGTTCAAAAATCTTATCTAAACCATACTTTACTTGCCAAATCATAATCATTTATTTTTGCAATGAAGACTAAAAATTGCCTTAGTGTATACCAAAGTTATTTTATTTTGGTTTATTTATAATATTTTATCAATTTTACTTGTGAATGTGAAGTGAACACTAACATGCAAGCAAATATATTGTATTTAATGAAGTACCTCATTGCTTTAATTTACAATAAGTTAAGTATATGCACACACACACATTCACACACACACACACATACACACACACACACACACATACACATACACTAGAGGAAATAATAAACGTGGCAGTAAATATATGAAGATAGTAATATTTAGTCCAGTCTAGCCAATTTTTGGTGTGTGGAAATGCAGATTTATAGTTGTTGGATTTCCAAGTTTCAAAATAATATTTAATCAGTATTTCAGTATGAAATAGCCTGTTTGTTTGTTTGTTTTAATTTTTTCTCAATTCATTAAAGCAGAGTTATCTAGATTTATAGGGTAATTCACTGAATATGAAATTAAACATGATTACTAACTGGCACAAGTGATACAAAAGAAAAAAGAAAAATTAGCATAGTTTGAGAGAGAAGCCCTATTGCTTATTCTTATGCTAGTAATTGAAAGTGCTTGTCCATAAGAGAAAAAGGGGGAAAAAAGTGTTCTATTTTAGCTCAAGATAAAAGGCTGGCATAGTATTAGTTATTAATGTCAAAATGCAAATGTGGGTAAACCATGAAAAATGATTTACTATAAATCAATATTGAGGTGGAAAGGAGGCAGAGTATAGATGAACTGTTGATGTTGTCATTTAAATTGAGGATGACAGATAATAAAAAAGAAAGTTATCATCAGGCTATTTAAGGTTACTTGCTGCAAAATAAAGCTGAAGACCCCTGGGCAGAAATGCAATCCTTGTGTATACTGAATGTCTGGAATGCTTCCTACATCTACTAGACATTTGTATAAAATTGGTTCTCTATCCAAGGCCATTTCATCTTTATGCTTCTTTTACCTGAGTGTGTGTGTGTGTGTGTGTGTGTGTGTGTGTGTGTGTAGTAAACTTGCAAAATCTATGAGCAAACATATATTGCATTAGAGGCAAAAGGTAGCTCTTCTGAATAGAAACTGAAGAAAATTCGGTTTCATGACCTCTGCATTTAGGAAGTTGTATATATGTATTTAGGAGATTCTTATATGCATTCTGTATAAACTGTCATAAAGTTCTGATTGTTTTTTTGCTCCAAGACTAAGCATCTGTACATGTAAAAACAATGAGGACTTCTGGTTTCAGCTTCAACATGAAAAAAGTTTGGGAGCCATCACACCATCAGTACCAGAAAAAAAGCAGAACAGATTGAAAAGCAATGACTTTTCTTGCACTCATTTGAGAAATGTAGTGCTCTGAATCTGCAGAGGCAGGTGAACATGGAGAAAAGAGCCCAAGATTAGTTTACCTGGAGCAGACACGGATAGAACTAAAACCTGGTAGAGACACTTACACAGCCATTGATGGATTCCCAGAAGTTGAGTGGGAACTAGCTTGAGAGCATGAAATTAGTGGGGGCTACAGTCTTAAAGGACCCTCACACTTTTGTGGGTTTAATTAGAAATGCTGCCAGGTTGTCATGGTAAAGAGCCAAGAAAACTCAACTCATGCCTCTGGCAGGAGACAAGGGGGAAAATAATCATTTTGAAATATACCTGTGTATTCTGCATAACAAAGGCTTACTCTACTGAAAAATAATTTACTGAGATTTATCTCAATTTTTTTGTAAATCTACAGAGTCATTAAAAATAATGTATACTTAATACTTTTAAATGTTTAAATTAATTATAAGCAATCCCTTAAAATGATTAAATCAGGACACCTGGATGACTCAGTCAGTTGAGCATCTGACTCTTGGTTTTGGGTCAGGTCATGTGATCTCACAGTTTGTGGGATTGAACCTCATGTCAGGCCTCACTCTAACAACATGGAGCCTGCTTGGGATTCTCTCTCTCTCCCTCTCTCTCTCCCCTCATCCAGCATTCATGCGTGGGCATGTGCTCTTCTTCTTTCTCAAATAAAAAAACTAAAGAAAAAAAATTAAGCCACTCTCTAAGAGTTGCAACACTTTCCCATAGTTTATTAGATCACAAATAGAAGGTGTGGTGTTAGTAGATTTCACCAACTCTGATTTATAGTTAAGCACCAAAAATATTGTTATTATTTATACTTGGAATAGGTGATGATTTTCCTCTTATTAATGATGCATAAAGACAATTGTAAAGAATAACTTTGTTTTTATTTTTAAAAATTTGTTATTTTTTCTTTTTTAACTTTAGCTTTATTGAAGTAAAACTGACATATAAAATTGGAGGATATAAAAAGTGTACATTAGAGTGATTTAATCTACATATACATTGTGAAAGCATCCTCACTACCTAGTTAATTAATTCATCCATCACCTCACTTTTTATCTATCTATCTATCTATCTATCTATCTATCATCTATCTATCTATTCACTTACTTCGGTGAAAACATTTAAGTTCTACTCTCTTAGCAACTTTCAATTATACAATACAGTGATATCACCTGTAGCTACCATGTCTTATATTAGATCCTCAAACCTTTTTCTTAGAGCTTAAAAGTTTGTAGCTTTCTACCAAACTCTCTCTATTTTCCCCACTTCCCAATCCCTGGCAACCACTTTTTTACTATTTATCTGAGTTTGATACTTTGTTTTAAATTTTTAAATATTTTACATGTAAGTGATACCATACAGTATTTTTCTATGTGTGGCTTGTTTCACTTAGAATAATGCCCTCAAGGTCCATCTTTATCCATTCATCCATTGACCAGCACTGAGATTGCTCCCATATCTTGGCTGTAGTGAATAATGCCTTAATAAATATGAGAGTAAAGATATCTCTTTTCTATTCTGTTTTTATTTCCTTGGATATATGTGCAGAAGGGGGATTTCTGGATCATGGTAGAAATGGTAGTTCTATTTTTAATTCTTTGAAGAACTTTGATTCTGTTTTTCATAGTGGCTGCACCAATTTACATTTCTGCCAACAGTTTGTGTGGGGGGGTCCCTTCTTCTCCACATCTTTTCCGACACTTCTTATTTTTTGTCTTCTTGATGAGAGCCATTCTAACAGGTAAGGGAATATCTCATTGGGGTTTGGATTTAATGACCAGTTATATTAAGCATATTTTCATATATATATTGGCTGCTTGTACGTTCTTTCAGTTTCGTTGAACTGTCTATTCCGTTTCTCTGCCCGTTTTTTAAGTTTTTGTTTTGTTTTGTTTTGTTTTGCTATTGAGTTGCATGAGTTTTAAGTATATTTTGGATATTACCCCCTTATCAGATAACATGGTTTCCAAGTATTTCCTCCCTCAGTAGGTTGCCTTTTCATTTGTTGGTGGTTTCCTTGGCTGGAAAGAGCTTTTTAGTTTGAAGCAGTGTCACATAACAACTGTCCTCTTACACCTGGAGCATAATGACAATTGTAGATCATAACATTCATTCTACCCACAACACTCCTCAATTAAGACCTCCAGTTTTTATGTTCTTTTCCTCCTTTTGTTGTGTTTTGTCCTTTCTTTGTTTGTTTGTGTTACAGGCTGCTAAATTTAAAAAGTGTGCAGTGTAAGTTATAAGCTTTGGGCAATATGTATGAAAACTGGAGAGAGCTTCCAGTATTTCTTTCCTGAATTAGTGTTAGTCTTCGATGGTAGTTTCAATAACTTCATGGCACTCTGTCATACTTGTGGCAGCTGCTTCATTGCCTTTCTATGTTAAGACAATGGCTTCATAGGAATTTAATGCTTTGTGAAATTTTCTGATGAACAAATTGATATATATTTCTACAGTAGTTTATCAAAATGCATATTATGCAGGTCAATTTGATTCTTTTGTAACCGTGCCCTTGCACTGATATGTGGAAAACCTTGATACTATCCACTAGCATGAGAAACTTTTCTGTTACCCACCAATATATAAGAAGCCTTTTGTTACCTATAGCTAAAGGAAAACATTAATTTCTGAAAGGCATCTTTTTGTAAGCCTATTGCAGAATTCTATGGAAACAAGGAATAAAAGTCATCCATATTTAAGGAATCAGTATTATACAAGATGAAACTTCACTAAGTTTTACTGCTCTGAGAAAGAAAACTTGTACAGTTGAGAATAATTTGCACAATTTTTAATGTTAGTTTTCAGCATTAATAGGTATCACTGCTTTAAACTGAAGATTACCTAAAATAAGATTAAAGTGTATATACTCGGAAAAAGAAAAAGAAAAAGAAAGCTGTTCTCAGGCATAATTTCAGACATTAAAATATGTTAAAAACAAAAATGATTCTGACTAATAAGTACAAACTTTCAGAAAATAGGTGAATGATAAAATAAGATAAATAAGGAAGAAAGAACTGGAAGATATAATTCCTACATGAAGCAGAAAAAATTACAATGGAGAGTTTTTAGGAACAAAATCATTATATATCCACTATCAAATACAACCATGAGAAAATATATGCCTTAATAAAAAATATTAGAAAAACAATATACTAAGATAGTATAGCAAAATAGTCTTTTTTTTTTATTCTTTATTTTTGAGAGAGAGAAACAGTGAGACAGAGTGTGATCAGGGGAGGAACAGAGAGAGAGGGAGACCTAGAATCCAAAGCAGGCTCCAGGCTCTGAGCTGTCAGCACAGGTTTCTATGTGGGGCTCAAACTCACGAACCACGAGTTCATGACCTGAGCCCAAGTCGGATGCTTAACCGACTGAGCCACCCAGATGCCCCCAAAATAGTCTTGAAAAGAAATGTATCATTAGAATATGTTGCAAAGGATGTCCAAGAATAATTGTCACAAAAAGTATGAAACCAATATAGTTTTCTCTCTTTTTTCTTTTTCTTTGTTTCTTTTTTTTTAAATGATTTTAATCACACAATCACATAAAAAGAAATTTCCAAACTATCTCAAAAATGTACACTGAAAGAAATTCTGGAAAACTTGCCAGGTGATTTTATGAGGTTATCAACATCTTAACTCTGAAGCTTAATGAAATAGCTGAACAAAACAATATTATTTAAGCACCCAAATGGAAAAATACTATGTAATATCTAAGAAAACTTGTATCTCAACTGTAGCAGATAATGTTATCTTTAATAAAGATAATTTATTCCAGAAACAAAACTATGGTTCAATATTCAAAAACCATCTTTGTAGTATAAGATACCAATATGTTAAAGGAAAAAGTCAAATGCATAATACACTTCAAAAAGAAAAATAAGGCATTTAAAATAATTTAACAACAATTTCTTGTATGATAATTATTAGGTGGGAAAAATAAAGATATTTTCTTGAAAAGATACTGAGTAAGGATCATTATTAATCAAAAAGATTAAAATATCCATAAGATATGAAATATCCAGATATTTATTTAAAAATAGATATGCACAGGGGCGCCTGGGTGGCTTAGTTGGTTAAGCTTCCGACTTTGCTCAGGTCATGATCTCGCGGTTCGTGGGTTCGAGCCCCGCGTCGGGCTCTGTGCTGACTACCAGCTTGGAGCCTGGAGCCTGTTTCAGTCTGTGACTCCCTCTCTCTCTGACCCTCCCCTGCTCACGCTGTCTCTCTCTCTCTCTCCTAGAAATAAATAAAAATATTAAAAAAAAATAGATATGCACAATATAAGGAACTAAAATAAAGGAACAAAAGTTTTAAATTAACAAAGGGAGGCACCAAGTTAGATGGATGATGTCAATAGTCCTAAATTCATCTATAAGTTCATCTTTATCTTGCATCAAAATAAGTTCTACTTATTTGTTGCACCAAAATAAATTCTTTTTTTAAATTTTTTAAATGTTTATTTATTATTGAGAGACAGAGAGAGACAGAGCATGAGCAAGGGAGAGGCAGAGAGAGGAGGAGACACAGAATCTGAAGGAGGCTCCAGGCTCTGAGCTGTCAGAACAAAGCCTGTGGCCGGACTTGAACTCACAAACCCAACATCATGACCTGAGCCGAAGTTGGATGTTTAACCGACTGAGCCACCCAGGTGCCCCTGCACCAAAATAAATCCTAAATGAATAAAAATGTCATTATGTATTTTCACGCATGGCTATGATGGGGTAACAAGGATTTGGCATAACGTCTCATTATAAATGAGAAAAATGCAAATAATATAAAAACAATTGATCTCTGATATTGTGTACTAGCAGCACAGGAGAGGGATTCCTGAGAGAAGGGAAACCAGTGAGGAGACCTCAGCATTATTCTGGCTTTCCATATGTATATAATTATTGGTCTGCAGATGCAGACAAAGTCTACAAACCTGGGGAAATAACCAAAGAGTATAAACCTAACAATTCACAGAGCTTGCAGAGAATGGGAAACATTTGAGCTCAGAACAGACAGAGTGGAGGGTAATCATATTTAATGATTTCTCCAAAACAAAGGATTCTCTATTTTTATGTTCCTCTCTGTTTTTAATGTCTTCTCATTTATTTATTTTGACTCAGTTCATGCAATTTGGATTTGCCTCCATGGCGTAGAGACTCATATAATTTATCTTGTCGGCATTGCCTTATCACAAACTGACTGAAAAGAAAAATAAATGGCAAACTCTTTCCATGGGAGTATTTTGTCTGTGTTAAATAAAACATCTCCTCTATCTTATGATGCCCATTCAGATAGTTCCTTTGTTATAGAATTCCGTATATCAAGGCAAAGGCCTAGGTTTATATTCATGATGAGGATGAAGAACAAAAGCCAGCTTTGTGTATGCAAGTGCATCTTTGTGTTAGTCTAAGTGCGAAAAGTAGACACTCTGACTAATGTACTCTTGAAAAGGAGATTGTTGGTTTTTTTTTTTTTAAAGCACTATGTATTCACAAAAGAGCTTCAATAAAGATAAAAAAAAGTTCTATGAGTATTGACTTTCAAAAGTGCTGAAGATTTAATGTGAAAACATAGAGTTTAAAAATAGCATGTCTAACATGAAACAAAATGTAGGGGATACTTTATTTTATTTACACTCATAATATTAACTGATGTAAGATTTTATGTGGTGATCATTTTTTCCTCATACATCCCTGTATTCTTTTAGCTTTTCATAACATGTGCTTAATCGCTTTTTATAGGTATCATATCAACATTTCATAGTGGTATACTACCATTATTGGTTCTTGGTACAACAACCAAGTGAATTGCATACCTATATCCAACATCCTCTCTCCTTCTTCTCTAATGTACTTAATATATGTCCTTACATATGCATAACTTTTATTGTTTCTAGATGTATGGAGTAACTCAATGCATATCAACATTCCTACCAAAAAAAAAAATAGAGAAAACAGATTTTAGATATTAAGGGTCAGGGGGGTGTGCATGCAATGAGTGCATATTGGGGAAGTAATGAGCCAAAGAGCATTTGAAGGGTTAAGATCCTATCAGAAAAAAAAGAAAGGAGGGGCGCCTGGGTGGCTTAGTCAGTTAAGCATTCGCCTTTCGCTTAGGTCATGATCTCGCGGTTCGTGGGTTCGAGCCCCGCGTCGGGCTCTGTGCTGACTGCCAGCTCGGAGCCTGGAGCCTGTTTCAGTCTGTGACTCCCTCTCTCTCTGACCCTCCCCTGTTCACACTGTCTTCCTCTCTCCTAGAAATAAATAAAAATATTAAAAAAAAAGAAAAAAAAGAAAGGAAAAAGAAACTATGGTAAAATAAGCATATCTTCTGCACATACTTTTTTCCTCACAAGATTTGCCCATTCTCCCCAGACACAGGGTAGAAGCTGAAAATCCAAGCAGAAAGCCTGAACACAGAGATAGTGCTCAGTGGCAGAGACTCCATCAGAAAATTAGCAATTTGATGAGACTTTGGAAAAGAAAAATTAGAATTCAGAGTTGTGGAGGCAGCCAGGAGTTAGAGGGAGAGGTTAAGACTCTCATAGGCTGAGTTGTGCCCCTACTCCAAATTAAAGTATTGAACTCCTAAACTTCAGTTAGGAGATAGAAACCTTTAAAGAGGTTTTTAAGGTAAAATAAGGTTTATGGGTGCATCCTAAGCCAATATGATTGATGTCCTTATAAAAAGAGGAAATAAGGACACAGACACAGGGAAGACCATGTGAAGACAGACACTGGAAGAAGAGAGCCACCTCTAGGCCAAGAAAAGAAGTCCCAGAAGAAACAAATTCTATAGACACCTTAAGCTAACCTCCAGAATCCAGGGAATACATTTCTGTTGTTTACACCATCCAGTCTGTGGTATTTTGTTATGGAAGTTCTGTCAATTAACACAAAGTCCAATGAAAAGGAACACATAAACGTTTGGCCTTTCCTTCAATGCATCAGTCAAATTTTTGAACTGCAAAGCAAAGCCAAACAGGAATCTGATGAAGAGGAAGAAATATATGTCTCACGGTCCTGAAGAAGCAACATTTGAGTTTATACCTTCCATGATCTTAGTTAGGAAACTTGGAGGACCATACCCTAAAATCTGGTACATATTAAGCAGAAAGAGAACTACCAAAACAATAATCCAGGCTTGAATCACCTCTGGCTTAGACCAGAACAAAGTGACCTGCCACATTGTATCAGTCACTCAGAGTATGATAAACCTTCTCTTGCAGGACATGAAATTATCCATATCGTCATAGTTTGCCATGTAGAATGTTAACCATATAAGTGGTTATTTGCATATATGGTAGAATGTTTGTATCCCCTAAAATTCATGTCCTAACCCTCAATGTAATGGTGTTAGAAGATAACCTTCTGGGAGGTGACTATGTCAGAAGTGTGAAGTCCCCTTAATAGTGCACTTATGAAAAAGCTTCTGGACAGCTCCCTTACCCTGTCGGCTATTAAAGGAACATAGTGAGAAAAAGGCCATGTATGAACCAGGAAGTGGGTTCTCACCAAACACCAAATTTCAGGTACCTACCTCTTAGACTTCCCAGCTTCCAAAACTGTGAGAAGTAAATGTTTATTGTTTAAGGAACCCAGTCTATGGTATTTTTGTTACAGTAGTCCAAACACACTAAGTCAATAGGACTTAAGGATGATACCAAGATCTATCTATATATCCAGAAGCTCAACTAAATTCTGACACTAACCAGAATTAGTGCAAACCCCACAAATTAAGGGCCCTGCTCAACAAGACTGACCTCATTACAGATGCCAGTCACAAGACGCCAGAACCAATCTTTACATCTGACTAACTAACTATAAAACAGGGGTTCCCGCAATTCCCTTGTTGGGTTTGATAATTTAGTTGAGGATTCACAAAACCCAGGGAAACACTTTACTAATGATTATCAATTGATTCTAAAGGATACAACTCAGGAATAACCAAATGAAAGAGATGATAGGACAAGATATAGGGAAAAGTTGTGTTCATCTTCCCTCCCACCATCCCAGAATTTTATTGTATTAACCAACCAGCTCTCAAAGTTTATCTATGCAGATTTAATTAGGTATGCTTGATTAAATTATTGACCTTGGTGATCAAATTCCATTTTTAGCCCCTTTATCTTCCTGAGAGATTGTGGATAAGGCTAAAGTTCTAACCGCCTAATCACCTAGTTGTTTTTAAGGTTGACCAGCCCCGTCCTAAAGCTATCTAGACACTAGCCACTAGCCAAGAGTCATCTCATTAGTATGAACTCAGAAAAGGTTGAAAGGTATTTCTTATGAATAACAAAAGGCATTCCTTTAATTCAGGAAACCCCAAGGGTTTTAAGAGTTCTGTGCCACAATATTTTGTTTTACAACACAAAATTGTGACCTAAACATGCGAAAGGATAAAATTTCTGTTAATTAAAAATTGGAAAACTTCTGATAGTTTAGTTTTGAAGGGAAATAGTAGTTTAGCTTTGAATATGTTACATTTGAAAAACCAAATAGTCTTCCTCTTTTTTTAATGTTTTATTTATTTCTGAGAGAGACAGCATAAGCAGGGGAGGGTCAGAGAGGGAGAGGGAGACACAGAATCTGAAATAGGTTCCAGGCTCTGAGCTACCTGTCAGCAGAGCCCAACGCGGGGCTCGAACCCATGCACCATGAGATCATGACCTGAGCCGAAGTCAGACGCTTAACCGACTGAACCACCCAGGCACCCCTCAAATAGTTTTCCAAGAGGAGATGTTGAATGGTTTTATCAAGAGCTATAAACTAAATTAAAATTTGATAAAAAATTGCTACAACCATTAACATAAATTGAATAATATATCCTTATTTAAAATGTGTTCATACTAATAAAAAGAAACACTAACACCGATATTACTGTAGAAATAATATAAATAGAAATAACCACTAAATATAGAAGAAATATAAAAGTCTAATTAGCCTATTAAATAACTCAGTATTGAATAAGCCAAATTAAATAAAATGTGATTTTTTTTCTAAACATATGAAGTAGTGTTGATATTGGCAAAAATGAGAAAGTTACAATAGCATTGATGGGAAATGTGTAGTGTTATAGATAGTACTAGTGTAAGTTTTTTATAACTAAGACCTAAAATATATTTATTCCCTTCCATGCAGTAATTTATTTCATACTTTTAGCAATTTATTTTACACTTTCATTCTAGGAAAATAAGGCTTTTATAGGAATTACAGTTGGAGTACTAAGAAGTTATTTTTCTTCCTTCCTTCCTTCCTTCCTTCCTTCCTTCCTTCCTTCCTTCCTTCCTTCCTTCTTTCCTTTCTTTCTTTCTAAATGGCTTATTAGGATTGAAAGACCTATAATTATCTTGAGGACAGGACCACATCTTATTCCCTTTTACTTTGTTTGGGATTCATTAAATCTTGTCCAAATCAATTGGAATTTCTCAAATCCAATGTCCTAAGTATAGTACCTAGAATAAATAAATGCTTCCTGACTGCGCATAAACAATATGTGTTTATGTTGTAACAAATTATCACAATCTTGGTCACTTAAAACAACATAAATCTATTTTCTCTGTCAGAGTCCTAGAATGTAGAAGTCTGAAATCATGATATTGGCAAGGGTGGTTCCTTTTCAAACCTCTAAGACAGAAATCGCCCAATGCCTCTGTTAAAACATAAACTGAAGCGTATTAAATTTTTAAGAGTTCATTTGAGCAAAAATCAATTTGAGTTAGTGAATCCAACCTGGAAGTGGTTGGGAGCTCTCCTCCAATAGAAACTAGAGGCAAGACTTTTATATTAAAAAAAAAAAGTGCAGAAGCAAAGTAAGCAAATTCATTGTCTATAGCTTAAGTGGTCGCCTTATTTGGGAAAGTATAGTTGGCTGTTTGTGGCTGGTTGTCCTTAGGTTTTGATTTTTTAAACTTGAGGCATTTACAAGCTTCAGTTTTGCTTTACTTACCTAGGCTACTAAGATATAAGGGCTGTCTCTAATGGTGTCCTTGCTTAATTAAGTTAACACCTCTCACCCAGCTTTTGGTGGTTGTAGGCAATCTTTTGCATGGCTTGATTTGCATGTGCGTCATTCCAATCTCTATTTCTACCTTTGTATGTAGTTTCCTATGTGTGTGGTATCACATGGCTTTCTTATAAAAGTACCAGTTGTTGGATTTAAGGCCCATTATAATCCAATATGACCTCATCTTAACTAATTACATCTGCAAAGATCTTATTTCCAAAGAGAGTCACATGTTGAGATCGTTTTATTTTTTTTTTCAAACATACTTACTGACTTCGAATGAGGTCCCAAGTTTAAGGAACAGTTTTAATTTTTTTTGGATTCTTATGCCTCATCTTGTTTTATAACCTATATTTTTTTAGAGCTTTATTCACAGAGAAATATAGTGTCATTTTTAAAACACCTATTAAAACAAGGTAAATCTAAAATGACTGCTAAGGAAAGTAGCTTTGCTTTGGGTTAACCTTCTATTGATTTTGGGCACTCACAAATTAATAAGGCATTGCAATAAATTGACTGATATTTTTTTCTGATTTCTATAGTTACTTAAATACTTTATCACATTTTCCTCATCTATATAATATATATGTATATATCAGATATATACACATATATCAGAGCTCCAACTCTAAAACTATGATCTTTTAGGAGTTTTAACAATTTAAAATTATTTCTGATTTTAAATAGCTTTTTATACAATAAATCTGAAAAGTTTCTTATTAAGTCATTTTAGAGTATTCTAATTAAGTATTTCCACAGAGCTGATTATTACTTACATTCTAGACACATGTGAGTAGAAAATTAGCCTATTCATTTACCATTTTGAATGGGAAATTCAAATGGAAGAGGAAATTGTTATAATAACATTTCTAGTAGATTATAAAATAAAGGAACATTGATTAACTGGGCAAAGGCTTTTTATGTTTAAATATAACATTTTAGTAGCTGTAATGCACAATCGTTTAGCTATTAGAAATGTTAGCAACATTTACTACTTAAGGTGGCCAGATGTCCCTCTTTGCTTGGGTCAATGCTGATATATAATTGATATTTTTAAGTAATTATTAACCATGCTCCCACCTTCATTCTCAAAAATGTCCTGGTTTGGACAATAAATTATGTGTCCACCCACTGATACTGTAAGCTTTTCTTTACCTATAAGTGTGAAAATTTAAATATGTGCCAAGGATTAACTTCTCATACTTGGAAAGATGAATGCATAACAAATCCTATTTACCTGCAAGAACCCTCCAGTACTGGTTCATGGTATGCTACATATTCATCCATTTCTATTCAGTAGCACATACACAACTCACAAACAAGTTACATGAGTAAAACTGAACCGCGATGGCTTTTCTCTAAGTAAGATTTGAATCCAATTCAATAGTCATGTTCAACTCTTTTAATTATTTTTATAAGAACAACAATTGCCTATTGATAACTTGAACAAGAAAGTGACATTATAAGTACTTGTATTTTTAAAATGTTCCTTCTAAATATGTGTAAAATACATGCATTACTGTCACCAGTCTGAGCCACCGTAATTTCTTCTGGACTATAGGCAATATAACTAGTGTGTAGATATGCACCATAAGTGTCCTCAAACTTGTCCTTTCTGAAATCTAATGATGTTATACTCCTCCAACTCTGCATTCTATACAGATAATATATTCTATTCCATTACTCTTCAAGATGGCCAACTGATTCTTAGTACAGTTTCCAAATTCTGCATGATTTTATGCTTACCAACTATCTAAATTCATGTACCACACTTCCCTGCAATTCATGATGCCTATTTGTGCACTCCAACCCTCCACCCTACTTACAGATCCTTGAGATGTCATGCTGTCTTTCATGTTTCTCTTAATATATGCATTTCTCTTTACCTAAACACACATTTTCCCAGCACCTGCTTTATCACCTCGAAACTATTGCTTATGTAATTCTTTCTATCCAGATTTAGTTACATTTCAAAGAGAAGAACTTCATGGCTGGGTCAGTGAAGACAATATTAGATGATTCTGAAGACTCATTTATCTCTCTCTTTTTGGTAACCTTGCCAAGAGCTCAGTTGACTTAAAAAGTCTATAGGGAGAAAACAAGGCCATTGACCAATGTCAATGTGCCTTGCATCAAGGATGTGTCTTGATATGAAAAACCTATTGTTGGGATGAAGATAGTGGGCGGTGGAATCCTAATCTTGGCTTAGGGATCGTTTGACCTGTGTCTTGTGTCCTGGGATATCCTAAGTAACAATGTTGTGGGGATGAGGTTTGTTCTCATACTTAAAGTGTTCACAATTGTGCACCGAGGATGGTTTCTCTCTACTAAAGCCTCAACCAGAATGCATAGAGCATTTATGCTTTGTCTAGTCAATGGAATAATGAGAGTTCAGGGTACTACGTGCATCATACTCCTTCTCTGCTTGCAAATTTTCCCTAATATATTCAAGGTTATATCTGCAACCTGTGGTGCCAGAGTTGTATGTCCATGACCCCATATACAATAACCACTTCCATCTATGTTGTGTCTTATGGCAGTCCTCTTTAAATCACTTAGTGTAATCTCAATTGTTACATGTTGGTACAATGCACAATTGTCAAAATTGTTTGATTAATGTTTGTCATCTCATTGAATCTGTTTCTTGAGAGAATGAGAGCACATATCATTTTGTTTTATTGGGCTAAAAATTGTGTCATGGTGCTTAGGATATAGTAAATGTTAATAAACATTCTGGAATGAACAAAATATTTGATAAATCATTTAACCCAATGAAATGGGTGATAAAAATGCAGATGAGATGACATTTCAATGTCTCTCAAGTTATCCCATAGTGACAGTGATAAATTATATGCTTCTGGCAAGAAAAAGGACAAGCTTAAGAGTTTGGTGATATGAACCCTTTCTAATAACCTGATGTTACATAGATCATTTAAATTATGTAATTTATCAATTAGGGCTACAAAGGAGGAGATATGATGCAATATTTGTCTTCATTTCAGAGAGGAGTGATACATGAATGAGAATGTTGATGAATTGTTTCAAGATATTTCAAAGAAAGGAGATGAGGGCACCTTATATTTAAATACCACCATGTAACAGGCTTTGTAAGAAGAACTTTGAATGGAGTCTCTAACATAATCCAAGACCGACCACGACAAGTCCTCAGTGAATATTTCTAGATGTGTGTATTAATGAATATTATTTCAAACAGTAGTTTAGGAATAAGGTGTTATTAAGAAATTCAAAGTATTTGCTCCTGAATCTAAAAATCTGCTTCTCTTAATCTCTTTCTAAAATGATGAGTAATAGAAATTATGGCATTCTAGAACTTATTGTGAAAGCTTTGCTATATATTATAAACACATAGACATATTTTAGTCAAAATTCAGCAGTATGCATTTCTACCCATTTCTTAAAATGATTACTAATATTATTATTAGATCTTTATGTTCCTTTGATTCTTTTATCATTAAGTTTTAAATATCCTTGCTATTTTTGCCAATCCCCTTTTTATCAATGTAATTACATATGAAATAATCTATTGTTAAATTTGTCATGTTGATAATTAATAATAAATGTTACAAAATTTCAGAAAAGATAAAATCCCATACTAGTAAAATTTCAGAATATGAGTAATGAAAACAAAATCTGTATACTTCCAGAAAAGGAAACAAAAATTTGTCAAACAGACAGGGGCAAAAGTTAACAATGATATTGTACTTTCCAATATGTACATTAGTTTCTAGATGATATACAACAATATCTTTAATGTTTGGGAGGAAATGTCTTCCAATATTGAATAACTTATCACCCAACCAATCATTCATTCATTTGATTTCCCATGAATTATTTTGTGGGATGATGTTTAAGATTACATACTAGAGTTTAAAGCTAGAAATAAGAGAACCAAGGATTAATGAAAGATATGAGTACAAGCCATCAAGAAGCCATAGGATGACAATGGTGTGACAGAGTTGGGAAAAAAGAACCCTAGAGATTCCTCCTTACCCCACATCATTTAGAAAATCAGCCTCAGACAAATAATAGATCTAATATAAAGATGAAATATTAACATTTTTAGACAAGATTGTAAGACAAAAACTTTGTTCCATTAGCATGGGGAAAGATTAATTAAATAGGATACTAATGTACTGACCATAAAATAAATACTAAAGTCAACTAAACAATCAAAATAACAAATAAGAACTTCTAGTCATAAAATGACATAAGTGATTGAAATTGCAATTCAGTCAATGGAAATGGTCATTTGCAACACTACTGAACAAATCTATATAAAAGTATTGTCAATCAGTAAGAAATTTGGCAGACAAATCAATTAAAAATATGTACAAGAAACTTAGGCACTTTATAAAAAAAATAAGTACAAACACCCAGACATAAAAGGATGTTCAAATTGTTCAATAACCAGAAAGTATAAATTAAATCCAAGTAAGATGCTGCAAGTTATCTATAGAATATCTAAAACATAAGAATTAATATGCTGTATTTTGACCATGAAGCCCTATAAATTTGCATATAGCATTAAGAGTGGTATGTACTGGTACCTCCACACTCGTAAACTGTTTGGCAATACTACTAAAAACTGAGGTTATGATGTTTACAGCAATATTTATTTTGGACAAATTCATTCTTGGCCAACAAGTAGCCAAGCATTATATTCAGAAATTAGGGTTGATTACAGTCTGAGTAATTCCTCTTGTTTAAGGCCACTGAGGGAGTTTTTATAGCAGATGAAATGAATTCAGGAAAGTGGAAATATGATGACCTAAGCTAGCATAGTGTAATACAGTTAAATATAATCAAGGGATTTAAAGTATCTATCAACAAATCAACTTAGCTGTCTCATATACAGAATGTTTTTGGCCTGCAATATCCATTTTTTGGTCAATTTTTCACTTAGATATAAATGCATTCTCTGCTTTCATATGCTTCTTTGTTCAAAAGAAAACAAACATGTATCAACATAAATCCTACATTAATCCTACACTACATCATTATACATGCCTTAAATCCTAGATTCCCAAAAAGAGGTTGTATATGAGAGGCTGTTGTCCCACACCCATTCCCCTCTACACTTAAAATTTCAGATCATCCCATCCCTACTATTAACTCTTTGCCAGAAGTATTCCTATGACAAGAGCCTGCCATCCATGTAAGGCAAGCTGACAATATTGGGGAATGAACACTCCCCTGGAACACAGAGACCAGTGGGTGTTAATGAATAAATATCAAGCTTATTTGTCTTTCAGGTGAGAAAATCCTGGCATCTATGTTCTATATTACCCCCCAACTTTCCCCAGTGGGATTAATCTCTAGTTGCCCATTGTAGTAACTTGCTTTTATCATCCTTTCCTTCCCTTTTTCAGTTGTCTCTCTCTGCTAGTGTTTTCTAGGATTACTTCTCAAATAAAATAATGGCAAGGAAATTGGACTGGGTCACCTGCCTTCTCAGAGTGATCTCTAAGCTCCAGCAGCCAGGAAAGAAATAGACTATAAGCAAGATATTTTAACTTCTTCTTTTCCCAAATTCAAAATTGAATAATTCTAATAAACATGGTTTTTGGTTTTGTGGTTGTTTTTACTTTGTTTTTGTTTTTCCTCTCTTTCCTCGATTGACTATTCTTTTGTCAGAGATGCTTTTATAAGTTAATTTTTAATAATCATTGGCTTTCTAATTCTTTTCAAAAGTAAGTTTCTAAAAATCTTCATGCTTTTGAATGGCTATTGTTGGAGAAGCTGGTACACTGGTACAATCTTTCTAATGGTGACCCCACGGTTTCATTGGAGAGATACTCAATTCTAAAGATCTGTAGAATTTTGTTTCCTCTCATGCTCAGTCTATCATGTTTTATGGAACTCTAATGATACTGAATATCATGATATTGGAATATCAGCACTCCACAAATATCAGAAGTAGTATCCAAAAAGTAAAACTCATACCAAAGATTACATACATCTTCAAGTGAATCTAGTGATGAACAATTCTTTTGCTCATGAAACTGCATAAGATTAAATAATAATTCCAGGTAAGTACAAGTCCCACAACAATGCCTATACTCAACAAAAGGGAGAGATACTGTGATCTTACCATGTTCTTCAAATGAAAGAGAACTGAAATGACATTGAAGAAATACCCATGTTCTTATACATTGGCTGAACAGTGGACCAAGATCAAAGAAGATTTTCCAGAGGAAGAGCACATATGCTGAGAGAAATCAAATGGCTTTTGGCCAAATAAAATGTTTTAAGAGAAGTTCAGACTAAACAAATAAATAGACAAAGGAATTAATTACTTGATTGATTATAAAAGATCATATAAAATTTAAAAAAGGTAAATGGGCCTAAGAAGCATTTTAGAGGGGACAAAAGAAAAGACAACTTGATATGGCAGTGATACTGGAATTAAAGGACAACGGGACACAGGATCCTGTTATTCAGAATGTGATGAATCCACTTAAGGATTTGGATGTATTCAAAAATCAATGTGAAAGTATCAAAAAATATTAACAAAAATGTGACAGGGATAAAATCCCATTGATAAAAATATTGTTTTAGCTCTTGTGGAGAAACAAAAGACTTAGAGGGAATACCAGAAGTCATTTATAGCAAAACAGAATAGAGGCAAGAGTAGCTTCCAATAAATAATAACTAAATATTTGGTATAGGTTTAAAATATAGTATTGTAGTAAAACCACAAGAATTTCTAGATGAATTTTATTTGGTTGTAAATGATAAGATTCAAGATATAATTTCCACATCCCTGCAATTAATGAAGATGGTGTTGTTTAGTAAGAATGAAAAGACAGGTAAAAAGATCAACATTGCCTCCTTGGAACTATTGATTTTGTTGCGGTAAGCTGAAATCACTAGAGGTTTAAAACTAGCCTGGAAGGAGAAAAACAAGTCTGAAGTAAGACCTGATTGTGTGCTAGGACAGGTGCAGTAGAAAAAGAAAAAACAATATCGATCTTGGAATAAAAATATAGAGGACTCCATAATTTATTGAGTACGGTTCATGAGGGAGATGCAGGTTTAAAAATGTCCCCCAAATTCCTTCCATAAGTATTTGAGTGGACAAGCAAATTCTCATAGCAAAATTCAAAACACTCCATAGCAAAATGGAGGAATGTGCTGTGGAATAACATGAAGGTAGAATGTTATAAACTTATTTTGGAAAAACTGAAAAAAAAATGTTTGGTAAAGGCTGTCACTAGACATTTTTTTCTTCATCCCACATCTTTGATAGTCAATGTTGTACAAGTCAGTGGGGGTTGAGAAGGGAATGGTGTCACATTGTAGTGATACTGGTCTTTCTAAGAATAAATTCTTGGAATCAGCCAAAAATGATGAAGGGAAAACTGTTAGTTTAGTGAAATGTACTGGCATTTGGAGATAATAATAATCACTAAAACAGAAAGGGGACAGAAATATCTACACATTCACTGCAAGTGAATCAAAGATTTACAATAATCTTTTTGCATAATATATGTAGCCATTGGAAAGAATGAAACTGCTTTATGTTCTGATATAGGAAGAATATATTTAAATATTTCAGAATAAATTTGAGTCTATAAAACAAATATACCTAATCATATTCAGCAGCCCCACTGATTATATTTGTGATTTTCACTTTTTAAAAGAGGGTCTATTTTGATACAGAATCCTGAAAATTCATTAAAAACATTTCTTCATTAAGTTTTGCACTGAACACTATTGTTTAACTCATTTTCTGCATTAAAAAGTAAAAAAAAAAACCTCTCATCTGATTAAGCTTTCACAAATTTTATGTATATAAATATTTGTAATTTTTAGTAATCAAATTTAATTATTTGATATATCACAGGTTTTGGTTTTATTTTTCAGCATATTCACATACACATAGGCACACGCAGGGGCAAGTAACTTTTGATTTCCATTACTCTGATTTATTCGGCCACACTTTAACTGCTATTCCTAAACATAATGTTTCCATACACATAACAGTAGAGAGACATGGTTATATGTTCCACAGATGGCACTGCAATAATAGACATTGATATTGAATTAAACACATGTTTATATGTTATATTCAGTGAGAATTAGGTAATTTTGACACAAAAAGTGAACAGTTTTTCAATTAAAGAAGGTATCATGAATACCACTTGGAATCTTGATATGAAATATACCTAAATCTTTAAGTAATGTTTTATAAAGTTTTAAAAATTAGAAAAAAAATAGAAACATAGACCAAGCTACTCTATTTATCAAGATTTCATGTATTTGGAGGTATAATGCGTAATCGCATTGTCCTAACTTCGCCACTAAAATCATGTCTTCCTGTTCTTAATCTGATAATCAGAGAAAAAGATTGCCTCACAAATTTGTCACTAACCCAATCCTTGTTAGCCTTTTTCTTGAAAAACAAAACAAAACAAAACCCTAATTTATGTTACATTTTATTTAATTGTCCAAAATTCTTCAACATATCAAAATATTATGATCTACTTCTGAAGTCCAAATGGGTCTCAAATGCTGCTTGACATACAGAAATGCATTTCTCTGAACCCAGCTGCTTTCTTGAAGGAAAGAAAGCAGACATTGTGACTTTTTTGTCTGGTTCTTACAGGGATTCATTCTCTTTTAAAGGTCAAATGCCTGTGAGCACCTTGGTTTCTGGTCAATATGTTTTTCTCTTGAAAGCAGAAAGGGCAAGAGGCTACCTCAAATGAGTAGCTGCCTTTGATTCCCAGCAGTGATGTGAATATGCCATGATTGAAAAACAAAGACTGCGGAAGTTGAACTGATTTTTCTCATTCAAGACCTGCTGTTGAGACAGCATCTGGCCCTTATCTTTTCATACCTTACAGCCACAGTCTGGTTAGGACGTTCCCAGTAGCTATTGAATGATAACACTTATGGTGAAGCAAAATTTAGTAAGGAAATATCTGAGATTTGGATACTTTGAGGTACACAATATTAGTTTCCCTCTTTTTTATTCAGAGTGTCAAACTTTTTAAAAAGGGTCAAAGGTTTTGACCAATTCTGAATACTAAACTTAATATGAATGAGTATTCTGTCTCCCTCTCTCTCTGCCCCTCCTCTGTTCACAGGCGCATGCATCTCTCATTCAAAAAATAAACATTAAAAAACAAGAAAATTGCAGTTTGAACCCCAACCAACAAGTCAGAAGAATGATCAAGAATATGTACACATTCAGGTAGTTTTCTACAAATACATATTTCTTAAGTATTAGATACTTAGCTGAGGAAAAAAGCATTATAAGAGGTCATATTTACTCCAGGAAACATATATCATGCTTCAATAATTTTTAGACTAAGTAATCATGAATTCATAACTGTTTAAATAGCTCTATTTCAGAATGTTTGAAGCTGCTATACATATAATCCCAACAAAGAAAGACTTATTAAACCTCCAATGTGTTATATCTATTTAGTGGTATTCACTGAACTCTCAAAATAAAATAAAATTTAAAAAGCAGGATCAAGAGGTCGCTCAGTCGGCTGGGTGTTTGACTTTGGCTCAGGTCAAGATCTCACAGTTCGTGAGTTCGAGCCCTAAGTAGGGCTCTGTACTGACAGCCCACAGCCTAGAGTCTGGTTTGGATCCTGTGTCTCCTTCCCTCTCTGACCCTCCCCCACTCACGTTCTGTCCCTTTCTGTCTCTCAAAAATAAATAAAATTGTTTAAAAAATTTTTAAAGCAGAGTCAAGAAAAAGAGAATTTTCTGATCCTTTTATACTTTGCTATACAATATGATTAAAAATCAAGAAATTGGTCATCAAAATCTAGCAATGTACTTTTCAGAAATCACAATAAAAAAAGGAAAAATGAATTTACCACACCTGGTTAATTTATTAAAATACTAAATATCATCTTTAAAGCATATCCTAAATCAATGTCCATCTCATCTGCTTCCATCTTTGGAAACTGAAACAAAAATTAAAGTGTTATAGGTTTTTCTTGGGGGGGAATGGTGCTTAAAAAAGTTTAAAAGAGTTGTCATAGATTTTCAATGCTAGGGAAGATTTGATACTTCCACACCACTTGTAGAATTATATGCCTTAAATTAAATATATATTTTATGGTTTTTGAGAAAAATTCTCAAGTAGCTTTTCTTAAATGGAAGAGCCGTTTAGGGCATTTGACTTTATTTCTGACCTGAGATAAAAATACCCAGCCATAGAGACGGATGAGATATTGCCATTTCAACAACCTGGATGGACCTATACATTATTATGCTAAGTGAAATAAGCCAAACAGAGAAAGACAAATACCATACAATTTCACTTATATGTGCATTCTAAAAAAGAAAACAAATGAATAAACCAACAAACAAAAAGCAGAATCAAACCCACAAATACAGAACACAAACTGATGGTTGCCAGAGAGGTGGGGCTGGGCAGGTCAAAATATCCTTCTTAACATAAGAATGTTACAGAAATACACTTCAAATAACCCATTATTTTAATTATTTGGCTTATTATATGGATAGTTTTTCACCTAGAGATTAATCTATTCACACCAAGCATGTCTTTTTGGCAAGAAATGGAATTTCATTAAGTCAACAATATAATCTGGTTTCAAAGGCAAACCACATTAGTTAAGAAAATCATGTAAATTTCCTTAGAACAGACACTGTCAACCTTCTATTAAAGCACATTGTGAATCTAGGAGATAGACATGCAATAAAGAAATTCCTTTAGTTTACATGATCATAGAACACTTTTCTCCCCATTAGGACACTTTATTATTATCATGTGGCTTCAATGTTTAATGACACAAAATTTTAGTGACTGAAGATGTATGTTTTGTATGTGAGAAAACATCTCTTCATTGTCTCCTGAACACACCAGATGCTAAGACCCCGTTTAGATTCTTCTTTTCTCTCTCTCTCTCTTTTTTTACATTCCTTTCTGAGAGAGAAAGAGAGAGGGGGAGAAAGACAATCCAAAGCAAGCAGGCTCCAAACTGTCAGTGTGGAGCCTGATGCAGAGCTCAAACTCCTGAAACAGTGAGATCATGACCTGAACTGAAACAATGAGTCAGATGCTTAATTCACTGAGCCACCCAGACGCCCCTATTCTTCTTTTTTGATGTACATATATTTGAACTACTTCCCAACTTGGCTGAAATTTGCATATACTCTTAATTTTCAACTATCTAGTTAAAATGTTCTTTAAAGAGTTATAGAATAAATATAGCAACTTAGTCTGATTAATTTATAAAGAATAAATTGGAAGGGCGCCTGTGTGGCTTAGCCAGTTAAGTGACAGACTTCAGCTCAGTTTATAATCTCACAGTTAGTGAGTTCAAGCCTCACACTGGGCTCTGCTAACAGCTCAGAACCTGGAGCCTGCTTCAAATTGTGTCTCCCTCTTTCTCTGCCCCTCCCCCACTCATGCTCTCTCGCGCACTCTCTCGCTCTCGCGCGCTCTCTCTCTCTCTCTGTCAAAAATAATCAGCAAAAAAAATTTTCTAGGGACGCCTGGGTGGCTCAGTCGGTTAAGCATCCAACTTCGGCTCAGGTCATGATCTCATGGTTCATGGGTTCGAGCCCCACGTCGGGCTCTGTGCTGACAGCTCAGAGCCTGGAGCCTGTTTCAGATTCTGTGTCTCCCTCTCTCTCTGACCCTCTCCTGCTCACGCTCTCTCTCTCTCTCTGAGATATAGATTAAAAACATTAAAAACAATTAAAAATTTTTTCTAATTAAAAAATGTTTAGGTTGGAATTCTTAACTGTGTTAACGTCAAAACTTGTGGTCCCATAATAACTGGTTTTTTTTCTTAATAGAGCTTCTTTTCCCCAGTGAGTTTTCTTAGAATTTATGCTAACTTGTTTAGGATAGTATTTGTGAAGTCTTAAAACAGAATCAGAATAAAATTATATTTTTCTATCATTGAATATAGAACTAGAGCTTTTAGGGGTTAAATTATTATGGAAGAAATGAGACAAAGCCTAGAAAAATAAATTGTCATAAAATGTAGTCCTGGAATGTGTCTTTGAGATTATCCAAACTTGCTTCTTTATATTAAAAGTGGGTTGTATATGTGAGGCTTGAAAGGATGAAAAGGTTGAGTATTTTAACCTAGGATTTTTTGAAACTGTCATTATTAGCAGATTATAGTGTTTCTATAATCTGAGTTTAAATTTAGGACATATATTACTATAATAGCACCGTTATTCTTATGGTGTAGATAGGAAAGGTTGGCGCTGATGAAATTGCATTTTTACCATGGCTTAAAATCTCTTCTCTCTTGCAAAATATTTTTGTGGCACTGTAATAATCTGCCTTTCACAAAACATCAGGTCAAAATGAGACACTTAAAAGGTCTGTATGGATGCCAGACAAGGTAGCAATTTAGTATCACACCAGATCTGAAAAGGCAGAGGATTGAATACGGAAAGAAAAGAGGAGGTGTAAGTCAGAATGTGGGAGATTCTGCCTCCCTATGAAGCAGATTCGCCGTACTGAAAGGACAGACTAAGCAAATCCTTCCCAGCGTATGCTGACATGATGACATGCCTTATTTCATGCTCCATTGAGAGAGAATGCAGGAGTTCGCCGTTAATGTTCGTTGTCACTTTTCTCTCTCCGGCTGATATTAGAGCTTTCATTACTGCGTGTAAATGCACTGCAGCATGCAGAGTAATATTCTGTGGGTCATATTTTCCTCTGTCATCATTTGGCCTCTAAAATGGGTGCCCGGTTTGGCTATCCAAGTTCGCTTCTGTGGTTCCATACTTCAAAAAACAATTGCAAATTGGCAGTGAAGATGCACAACATGACTTCCAGATGAAAATATTGTAAATCAGCAAAGTAATGTCAATATTAATGACTAAAGTGTTTTGGGGTTTTTTGTTTTTTTGTTTTTGTTTTTGTTTTTTTTTTTTTTGCAGTGAGATGCCTAGTCTAATTTACGGAACATGGCCAAAAACATGGGTTCGAATGCAAGCCTTATGGTTCACTAGTTACTCTACTTCCAGAAAGCACTGTTTTTCACCCTCGGCTTGTCATCTCTAAATTACAAATAGTAGCTGTCCCTCCTCTGAAGAATTATTGGAAAGATTAGGTATAATAAGTATAAAGCCTTTTGTAAAACTATATAGTAATTAGGACTGATGAGGGTCAAGTTTAGCCGTTAGGCTTCAGTCAGAGACAGATCTGCTATGCTTGGTATCAAATAATAGAGTCACTGAAGGGGTTAGAGTTTAATGACTGCAGGAGCTGATGACTGTGACGTCTTAGTGATGAACATAAGGCTGAGAACACTATGTGTATAGTGGGGAAAAGTTACGGAAAATTTGAGCCCATGAGCTCAAACTGGAATTCAGAAGGACAAACTTGATTTTTAATTCATCTATCACCAGCCGAGAGCTCTCCATGCAGGGAACTTGCAGAAGACAGTGCTCTCTGCATGAAGCTGCATACACACGGCCTAAGACTTTAAGAGGACAAAATCTGGTGGGAGCTGAAGAAGCCCTCACCCCAGCTGCAAAGGGCCTCAACAAGGTAAGCCAGCAGATCAGCAGCAAGGTGTGCTAGCTGCCTAGTCTGGCTGTCAGTACATGCAGGCTCATGCTTACTTCTCTCTTCTGAATCTCATTCACATCTCCCTGTTCTACTCCAGAAGCGTGCAGAGAAGATGCACTAAGGTTCTTCCAACATAGCTGAGTTGACACAGGACAAAGCTACTACAATAAGATAGATTATTCAGTTGTTATTCTGTTGTAATGTTAAGCTGTCATAATCTCTCCCAAAATTCAGACTAAATCGACAAGGGTTTCTTTCACTTTCTTGTGAAGGTTATAAATTCGTAGAGACTCTGGAGTAACTCTGTCTCACATCCTGTTTCTTCCCGGACCCCGTCTAGTAGAGCAGCTCTAATCAAAACTGGGCCCTCATCATGAGAGAAGAAAATAAATAATGACAAACAATGCACTTGCTCATAAACCTTTGTGCAGAGACGACATACATTGCTCCCGCTCACCATTCATTAGTCAGTGTAAATCACCAGGCTATGACTGATGTCAGTGGGGACAGAGGAGTATAATCCTCCTCCTGGAATGGGAAGCAGGTATTTGCAAACAATTATAGAATCTTCTACAGTCAACACTTTTTGTCAAAAATATTCTGTGGACTCTTTGCTATATACAATTATGCTCATACATTCTTCAGAGGAGACAGTACAAGGTGGAATTTAGTCATGGGCTCAGACTCAAATCCAGGTCAGTGAGATTTCGTGCTCTAGAGATCTAGCAAACAACAACAACATAGAAAAGGCACACAGATCATTTGCTCCTCTCACACCCTAGATGTTATGGTAGATGAGGAAGAAAATAAATACTATGAGATGAGAATAATAAAAACAAACACACCTGAGAACAGGAAGAATAGCACATTCACTGTATCATGGCAGTTCTGAAATCATCATTAGAAACATGGTAATTTCCATGGTTAGACTCCACACCTCTCCCTGGGAGAATTTTCCTAATTCATAGTTTGTTGGTGGGTGTGGCTTCACCCTCAGAGAGACTGTCTTCTATTATCCTACTTGGCTACACTTGAAGAGGACATTGGAGAATGTGTCCTGCTTGGTGACTGAGCAAGTTTCATAGCCTTCCTTAGACCTGTGGAAAGTCAGCAGTCCAAGGATTATTCATGGGTTGAATAATCACAACCTGTAGTCCAGGCTGATAGAGTAAAACTTTCTGAAAACTTAGCACCTTTTTTTAAAAGTTTATTTATTTATTTTGAGAGAGAGAGCAGGGGAGGGGCAGAGAGAGAGGGAGAGAGAATCTTAAGCAGGCTCTGTGCTGTCAGTGTGGAGCCTGATTCGGAGCTGAAACCTACAAACTGTATCATGACCTGAGCCAAAATCAAAAGCCCCACACTTAACCGATACCCTCCCAGGTGGCCCTGAAAACTTAGCTTCTTAATCCATGCTTACTATTAAGGATAGTGAAGGACAAGTATGTTTACTATCATAAAACAAAATATTTGTGTTTCCCGAGCTAAGAGTTCCTCTCCTATAATGCAACCTATTGCATGTCCAAGTGCCATCTGGCCCTCTTCCCATCATCCTATTAGAATTGCAGCTTGCGACATAGCCAGAAAATGCTGACAGTCTGGCCACTACTATTTCTATAACTTTGTCTCTGACCCAGAAGTTTCATGTCTTCTACCAATACACACCCATGAAATGTGACAGGCTAACTAATTAGCCTGTGGTGGTGTATAATCTCAGAGTCCTGAAAATTCAATTTTTTCTGTTATTTCTGCTTTCAGGCTGGCCAATTTTTTTAAGTGAAATATTCTCTTTTATGCACTTTCTTGCCACATATAGCCAATGTAAACAAAGCACTTTCCTACAATTCTGTTTTGAATTTCTTGGCCTAAAGTCTGGCCAGTATGTTACAGTCTTCTAAATCATCATAATTTTTTAATCAAATGATTTTTGAATGAATTATGCACTTTCTACAATCTAATTAGCTCCTCACTATACTCTATCTAGCTCCCAAATCAATGACACACTTTTTTAGTTATTATTATTGCTACTGATACATCAGAAATCAGTCTCCAGAACCACCCGTTTCCCTGATCCACTGAGTTTCCATTTGTCCATGCATTTTTCCCCTTCCAGAAAGTCCTAAAATTTAAATAATCTCATCATCCTTATTATTGTGTTTATAGTATATTTTAAGTGTCATTTTAGTGAAATTTATATAAGAGAATGATGGTGAACACCTACATGCTTTTATAAAGCTTTGTCTTGATTCTTTAGCCCTATTAAAATTTCTCTTTTCTTGCTGTTACAAAAATATTCTGATGCAAGATTCTTGCTTTGGCTACCACTGTGAATGGAAAGGAGAACATCTGATATACACAAAGCTTTATATCTTAAAATAAATTTCCAGCAGAAATTTTAGATTAGGCTCTAATTATACATAGATAGATCTGAGCTTTTATGAAACTATACCAGATAACTCTTAACAGCAAATAAACTCTGGTATTTGCACGACACAATACTAAACTCTCTTGGATACTTGAAATGATGTGTTTTCAACTATGGAATCACATTATTCCACTTTCCATTTAGCTCTACCTATTTCATTCTTTAAAAGCTTAATTGTCATTTTACAATTTATTTTAATAATAAATTTAAATCCTGTACTGACTGATGCAATTAAAGGAAGGATTTCAAACGTTTCAACCATTCACAACTATAAATGCAATTGTGAAACAAAAACAGAACTAAGCAAAACTTTTTAAATATAATTTATTGTCAAATTGGTTTCCATAAAACACCCAGTGCTCAACCCAACAAGTGCCCTGCTCAATGCCCACCACCCACTTTCCCCTGTCCCCCACCTCCCAGCAACCTTCAGTTTGTTCTCAGTATTTAAGAGTTTCTTATGGGGGAGGGTTTCTCCCTCTCTTCCTTCCCCTCCCCCATGGTCTTCTGTTAAGTTTCTCAAGATCCACATATGAATGAGAACAAATGGTATCTGTCTTTCTCTGACTGACTTATTTCACTTAGCATAACACCCTGCAGTTCCATCCATGTTGCTGCAAATGGCCAGATTTCATTCTTTCTCATTGCCAAGTGGTGTCCCATTGTATATATAAACCACATCTTCTTCATCCATTCATCAGTTGATGAACATTTAGCCTCTTTCCATGATTTCGCTATTGTTGAGAGTGCTGCTATGAACATTGGGGTATGTGTGCCCCTATGCATCTGCACTTCTGTATCCCTTGGGTAAATTCCTAGCAGTGCTATTGCTGGGTCATAGGGGAGTTCTATTGTTAATTTTTTGAGGAAGCTCCACACTGTTTTCCAGAGCAGCTGCACCAGTTTACATTCCTACCAACAGCATAAGAGGGTACCCGTTTCTCCACATCCTCGCCAGCATCTATAATCTCCTGATTTGTTCATTTTAGTCACACTGACCGGCATGAGGTGGTATCTCAATGTGGTTTTGACTTGTATTTCCCTGATGATGAGTGATGTTGACCATCGTTTCATGTGTCTGTTGGCCATCTGGATGTCTTCTTTGGAGAAGTGTCTATGCATGTCTTCTGTCCATTTTTTTACTGGGTTGTTTTTCAGATGTAGAGTTTGGTGAGTTTTTATAGATTTTGGATATGAGCCCTTTATTTGATATGCCATTTAAGCAAAACTTGTTAATACTGATTGTGAGACCATAAGGATGAAACTAGTACTTCAGTTGCCCTTTGATTTTAGGCTGCCCTAGCAGCCTCTAAGCCTCATTTCCTGTCTATCATGATAAATCTTACCCTTATCCACACCACTATCACAGGTGCCTTCTTTCTCTTCTAAATTTTGCATTGTGGGTATCTCTTGGCAACTCTTGAGCTTGGGAGACTTTGCTTTCATAAAATACCTATACATTTGACATCAACTATCTCAGTTCTAGACCTTTTCCAGAACAGGCTCTAGTACCCTTTTCTTCACAGCAACTTCCCTCAAAGTATCCACAAGTACCTCTCATCACAGCAAATATGTCTGAACTAGGGTCATGAGTTTTGACATCTTAACTTGACTTGGGGAGGAGTTCCCCACACTACAGTGACGCTGCTATAACACTGATAAATGTCAAAATAAGAGTTTTATAATAAATTATTTTATATCATTAAATATATTTATATATGTGTATAAATGCATATATATATTTTACTATGAAAAATTTTGTTCTTTTCATAAACAATTAAATTTTAATAATCTGTATATTTTATGCAGTAAAATTGCTTCACCCCTTCAATTGGATTCTTTATAAATGGAGAAATAAGTACTAGTTATTTTCAGTCAATTAAAGTAGATATAGATTAGTTAATTATTGCATAGTTATAAGTACTTAAAATAAAAAGGTCAAAATAGTGGCATATACTTTAAAAACTAAAGTTGAAAGACATATAAAACATTTTCATGCCATATGTCTAAATAATATATGACTTTCTAAAAATGGAGTACTGATTTGCCAAGTTTTAATTATAAGCTTGATAATCAAAAAGTTTTGCTTGCTCTTTGTATATAAATTGCCTCATATCATTAATTATTATTACCAGTTAATTATTCTATTTATATGATATATATATATATCATATATATATATGATAAATATATATTCTATTTATATGATACTTCATGCTTCAAGTTGTTTTACCTTCCAAGAAAAGTTACTTTCTAAAAATCGATTGAAACTATGGCATGTCGAGCTCTGTATAGCTATAGAACTTCTTTCTTCCCGCTGTCAAAAATCTCAGACTCTTACAGCTAAAATAAACTTATAATATTACCTGGTTAACCTCCCCTTTATAATTCATAATATCAATATATATATTTTAGAAAAGTTTTATTTATTACTCATCCATTCAAAATGTTATTGTGCATATTATGTACCAGATTTTATGCTTAAGTACTGGAAATATGCAGAAAAATTAAATGTGTTTCTCTTAGGAGAGTAGATGACCTAATAAGCAAGGGAAGGCAAATCTTTAAAAAACAATAAATGAATGTGAATCAATATTGTTAAGACTACAATAAAGACCTATACAAGCACACTGAAACAATGACTTTATATAGGGAAACCAGAGAGGTCATTTCTCAAAAAGTGGCACTTCAGCTGAAATTTATCTAATTTTCGTTTCCTAACCATTTATTTCTCATATATTCTATAATTTTGAAAATCAGTGATAAACCATTATAAAAAATAGTTTATTTAGAAAATAAGAGCAGGGGCACCTGGGTGGCTCCATCGGTTGGGTGGCCGACTTCAGCTCAGGTCATGATCTCATGGTTTATGGGTTTGAGCCTCATGTTGGGCTCTGTGCTGATAACTAGCTCAGAGCCTAGAGCCAGTTTCGGATTCTGTGTCTCCCTCTCTCTCTGACCCTCTCCTTGTCATGCTGTCTCTCTCTCTCTCTCAGAAATAAAAAAAATTTTTTAAGTAAAAAAAATAACAATAATAAGATTAATGGAGCACCTGAGTATCTCAGTCAGTTAAGTGTCTAACTTCGACTCAGGTCATGATCTCTCGGTTCGTGAGTTCGAACCCCACGTCGGGCTCTGCACTGATGGTGTGGAGGCTGCTTCAGATTCTCTGTCTCCCTCTCTTTCTGCCCCTCTCCCTCTGTCTCTCTCTCTCTTTTTATTTCTCTATCAAAAATAAACAAACAAACATTTTAAAGAAAAGAAATAAGAAAATAAAATCAATGACTGTCTTCATAAGCATTTTACTCCTAAGTGATTGAAGTCATTATCTTTGACAAGATCTTCATCTCAGACTTTCATAACGTCTCTGAGTTCTCACCATCTCAATTAATCACTTTCAAAAAAAATTTAATTTTGTTTGTTTTTTTCTTCCATATCATTCAGTAAGTATGTACAAGACCTCATTATGTTGCCTCTCACATTCAAATTTCTAGTACAGACCAATTTTTGCTCTACTTCCTCCATATTCTGTGCTCTCTCTCAGTGCTTGGTGTAAAAGAAAGCCATCAACAGGGCTTAGATCCTATGTGCACATCATCATGTGGGAGGAGTGACTTCTACTTTGATCTTTAAGCCTCCCATCCAAAAGTGGAATCAATTCCCCAGACAAGGGATAGTAGATTGACTCATGTACAATCTCACAGTCACACTATGCATGACCATATTGTGAAGTGTCTGTGAAATGTTTTTTCCCCCTTGCCTGCAGTTGTTTAAAAGCCTTAAAAGCAAGACCATGTCTTTTCTATGTTCATTTTCCTTGATGCATTTCTATATTCCCCATACATGGAGTGTAGCTTCTACCCATAAACACTAGTTCATATGCAGTGATGACCATCATAATGGTATACCAAAAGTCTTCAGGGAGCACTTGAACATCCTAAAGTTATTCTCTTACTAAATTCAGATCCATAAATATAAAGTGATTTTATTTTAAATTTATTTTTTTAATGTTTATTATTTTTGAGAATGAGAGAGCTTGAACAGGTAAGGGCAGAGAGGAGAGAGAGGGAGACAGAATCTGAAGCAGGCTCTGAGTTGACAGCAGAGAGCCTGCTGTGGGCAAACTCACAAGCCATGAGATCATGATCTGAAATGAAGTGGGACACTTAACTGAGCCACCCAGTTACCCCATAAAAAGACATTTTAAATATGTTTGGTTTTATGTATTGAAGTTGTGCTCTAGTAGATCTTGGTATCATGAAATCTGTATACTTTTATTCTTACAGGTCCAACAGTTACTTAATTTCAACAAATGCTTTACATCAATAAATATTGATGATTTGGACATAATAAATGCAAACAACTCTCTTTAAAATCATGTCATGTATTTTCATGTATTTTTTTTTAAAATCCATGCATCTCGTGGAATGAAATGGCTCAAAACATTTTCTACATGTTCAAACATATTCAAAACTACACTGCCAAACAATTTTTAATTTGATAAGTTTGAATTCCTACAAAATGGATTGAGCATTGTTACCAGTCATTTCCTAAATGCAATGACAATCTGATGCTAAGAAGAGGAACATCTTTTTCCCAGACTCTATAATGGTTGTGGCTAAAGTACATAACCTAAAAAATTATGTTCTCTCTTTTAATGTATATTAAAAATTTTTAATGATGCACTTACTAAAATTTCACAAGTATTTTTTTTTCCAAATATTATTTTGTGTTTATTATTTCTCAAAAGTTAACACATTGATCCTGGAGGGACCATCACAATGTTCTAGTGATAAAATTGTGGAATATTAAAATAAAGATAATTCTATAGTTATAATGCTATGGTAAGAAACATCAAAGAAATGTTCATTTTACTAGTTCCTTGTTACAAGTCTCTTATAAATTTTTTCAAATATCCAATTATTGATTTTTGCTTACTATTTTTTATTTTTTTTAATGTTTATTTTTGAGAGACAGAGAGACAGAAGGTGAGCAGGGAAGAAGCAGAAAGAGAGGAAGACACAGAATCTGAAACAGGCTCCAGGCTCCAAGCCATCAGCACAGAGTCCAGTGTGGGGCTCAAACTCATGAACCCGAGATCATGACCTGAGCCGAAGTCAGCCACTTAACCGACTGAGCCACCAAGGGCCCCAATTTTTGCTTACTATTTTTGGAAAGGGAATCTTAACTTTTCTGATAAGCACTACAAAGTTAAATCAATATAAATGTTCTGGGAGCACTTGGGTGGCTCAGTTGGTCAAGCACCTGACTCTTGATTTCAGCTCAAGTCATGATCTCCTGGTTTGTGAGATAGAACCCCACATCAGGCTCTGCACTGACAACGTGGAGCCTGCTTGGGATTCTTTCTCCTTCTCTCTCTGCCCCTCCCCCACTCACTCACACACTATCTCTCTGTGTCTCTGTCTCTCTCTCTCTCAAAATAAATACACACTTAAAATATATATATGCTATATATATAAATGTTCTTTAAAAATTACACTTTGACATAGGATCTAAAGTCTTAGAAATATATACAGCACAAACTATTTCAGTAAACTATCATTGGAACTATAATCTGAATTATAATTTGCTCCAATTATCTCCCCTTTAAGCTCATAAATTACATGCAGAAACCCAAACTCAATATTTGATTTACATACCTAAGATCCATAAAGCAACAAAATACATAGTATTTCAGTGTCTTTATTTATAATATAACCAGTTCCTAAGATGATTTCTCTTCATTTTCACATTAGACAAAAGCTTTTTGGAAGATCCATGATTATGGCCCCTACATGTATCGCTTGTATGCCGCTGTGGGTGGAGGTCTGACAAACACTCAGCAAACAGATGGGTAACCCTCCGAATGACATTATTCATGTTAAACAAAATGGCTTTCTGATGATCATAATGTAGCACCTGCTCAGGAATTGTTCTTCTAAGGGCAGAGGAAATATGGGATTTGGTGAGACTGTCAATTGCAGTATGAGGCTTATGCTTGCTGACAGCCTTACAAGAGAGGGACTTGCTTGTCAATTAGCAGGAATTCCTCATCTTATGATACTCACTGAAAAGCAGGAATAAAACTTAATTTGTCAAATTATGCATATATATATTTGTTTCTATGAAGGAGCAGAAGGACTTTATGCACATGTTGGTAAACCTTAGGGAATAATTTTTTTTTCCAAATGCACTAAAAATTAAATTGAATCAATTTCTACTGAAGTATTAATGAAGAAAAGACACATAACACAATGTTCAGTTTTATTCATATGTGCTTGCTACTAATTTTCTAATTTTATTTCAAATATGTCTTACCATAATATTTCACAACTTGGGGTGCCTAGGTGACTCAGTCGGTTAAGCCTCCGACTTCAGCTCAGGTCATGATCTCATGGTTCGTGGGTTCCAGCGCCGCATTTGGCTCTGTGCAGACAGCTAGCTCAGAGCCTGGAGCCTGTTTCAGATTCTCTGTCTCCTTCTCTCTCTGACCCTCCCCTGCTCACGCTGTCTCTCTCTCAGAAATAAATTTTTAAAAATTATTTTAAAATATTTCACAACTTGTACTAGGTTATTATTTTATAAATCAGAAATTCTCATTATGAAAACACCCTTCAGATTACATTATTTTCTTCCTGCTTCTTATATAACCACATTCCTTATTAGTCCTTCTTATTAAAAGAACTTTCCCCAATGAAATATAGCCTATTTACTCAGAATCTGTTGTCAGTGGTCATGAAATATCATTAGCATATCCCCTCTCCCCAGTTTTACTTCTCCACACTACTTTATGCTTATTCTCTGTTACTATATTTTCAGTTAACTTTCTCCAATTCTTTATTCGTTGTAAGCCTGTTCCCTGGCTACTGTGTCAGTCTTCAACATTTCTCAAATGCATGGCAGCAACATACTAATGTAGCATCATGGCCAATAACATACCTAAAGGAAGATTTGTCCCCAAAGATTTTTGAACCTACCATGGTCATCAAAAGCTAAGTATATAGATATTGTATGTGATGCACTTGCCTACTTTTAAAGACAATCAATAGGGGTGCCTGGGTGGCTTAGTCGGTTAAGCGTCTGACTTTCGGTAAGGTCATGATCACGCGGTTCGTGGGTTCGAGCCCCGCGTCAGGCTCTGTACTGACTGACAGCTCAGAGCCTGGAGCCTGTTTCAGTCTGTGACTCCCTCTCTCTCTGACCCTCCCCTGCTCACGTTGTCTCTCTCTCTCTCTCTCTCTCTCTCTCTCCTAGAAATAAATAAAACATTTAAAAAAATAAAGACAATCAAAAATTAGCCTATGCAGATGGTACTTTTACTATACTTTTTTAGTAAAGGAGAGTTTATTTCCTGGTGTCTCTTCCAGCTGAAAAAGTATCCAGAGTTTAGAAGGGAATTCAATTCTGTGAATATCTATAGTTTTCTACCTAGACTCCATAATGACATTTTAAACCACATTTTGATCTGTTATATACATACATGAAATGCTGGACTGAGAAACTTTCAGTACTGAAAGTTGCAGAAATTACTCACTTTAATACTGATTGTAGTTAATTTTAAACTTAATGTCTAAAATAAATAAGACAAGGGGCACAAGGGTGGCTCAGTCAGTTAAGCATCCAACTTGGCTCAGGTCATTATCTCACAGTTCATGGGTTTGAGCCCTGCGTCAGAGCCCTCTGTGCTCTCTTTCTCTCTCTGTCTCTCAAAAATGAATAAAAGTTAAAATTTTTAATTAATTAGTTAATTAATTAATTAAACAAGACAAATCCTTAAATATACATGCTTATGCACATTGAAAGAAACAAGTGTTGTAACTTTCACATTCTGAAAGCCTTAGGAAGTAGAGGATGAGTCAGTCACAACCCAGCCAAGAAGATGGTTGGCCCATTTGTGACTGAATGACAAATCTGGAAGTGGTGAATGCCACATAAGTTCTACTGAAACTCTTTATCTCCTTCCCGTCAGGAAACTGATCTTTCAGTGCCTTTCACACTCATTACATAAAATAATTTTCAACCTAAGTTAAGAATGATTTCCTTAAAAAATTAACTTTCATTTTAAATATTATTTAAAAAGTCACAATAGTTGTAGAAGGGTTATAAATAATATAAGACTCTGTAAACACAAGATTTGGGGTAGTGAAGTAGACAGATCTGTTCTAAGGCATTGTAAGAGGTTACATAAAAACTTTGTTTTTTTTTTTAAAGGCAAAAGATTTATTCGGTCTGAAGAGAAACCAGAGTATATAAAACTTTTTTTTAAGACAAAAGATTTCTGACTGTATGAAAATAATCATATTGCAAATATTATGTGTCAAGTCTATAAGTTGTACATCTTAAACTTATATAATGTTATGTGTCAATTATATTTCAATAAAAAATAGTAAGAGAGGAATGACATGTTGACAGATTCTATAAGAATCTTAAATCAGATACAGATACATAAATGGAAGATAGATAGCTGGATGGGTAGATAGATAGATAAATGATATTTAAATTATGTTTCTAGATAAGTGAAATTCACTACCCCTGTCCCCAGCTCTCCGTAGGGAAGATAAATACATGCATACATCACTCTTCAGGTAACAAAGTTTTAGTATTAACAAAATGAGAAAGGCTTCCAAAGGAAACCACCGTAGTTTGTAAGTGATTCCATCTGACTTAATTCCAGTTTGGTCAATATATGTGGAGTTATGCTCTAAAGAATAAGATAATATTTTGAAATTTTCATAACAGATTTCTCTGTGCTGGAGCAATGTTTTGTGAAAGAAATTTTGACCCACCCTGGAGATCTTTTTTAGACACATGTCTGTATTGTGGAATTTTATTTGCATTATATTTAACTCTGTTGTGGTTAAAGATTTTAGATTTCATTAGGAGCTCTCAGCCTGCCTTCTCCTGGATTGATTATCAAAGCACAGAGATCTGTCTTTAACTTCCAATGCTGAAGATAACATTTTATTAAAACTGTCAAGCATTGATTTTAAAAAAGGAGATTTATCTTGAACATATATGGTCATGAGATATTTCAAAAGAGTGAACTGTTTTTCTTCAGACTGCATGCTTTGCTAGTATCAGTCTAATACCATGGTAACTAGATGTGTGTATGTATATTTTTAACAATCTGACTGCTTCTAACTTTTTTACTGTTTCAAAATATTTCAGTCCATTTCCATACTCAGTGGAATTGTGTTAATCATTAATATCTATATTGCAAGTGTTTATTGTTGTTTTTGAAAAAGTAGAAAAAATATATGGTATAGAACGTTTGTCCTTAATCTTTCTATTTTTAATTCTTTACCTTTACATTATTTTGTTTATTCTTCATTTTTCAGAAAAAGATTCAGAAGCTTCATATATTGATAACTGCTTTATCAGCTATCACATTTAGTTCCTTTCTTGCTGCTCCTTTCTAATTAATTTTCTGTAATTATGAATAGAATGATTAAACAAAAATAAAGCAAAACAAAGCGAGCAGGAAAGACATGAGCTGGATCAGGTCAGTGGCTTATTGAAGAAAAGTTTTCATGACTTCCTTTGCCTTTATTTTTTTTTCTTTTTAACAAAGAATAAAGCAGAATTTTAATCATTTACAGTGTACTTTTAAAATTTATAAATTTTAACCTTAGTCTATTCTGGTCACACATAAAATTCCTTTCCAAAGATTTCCCTTCACAAACCTTCTACAACTTTCCTTTGCATTTAGATTATGTCTCGAGCCCTTACTCTTCAAACAACCAATCTCACTGAGGACAAAATTATTTTCTTTTACCTCCAACAAAAATGTATTTCCATTTTTTATATGTATATTTTACATATCCAGTTTTACATAAAGTTTCTTTTTTTATTTCCATCAGTCTTGTTAAAAATGTTTTTAACATTAATTTTTTAGATTTTTATTTAATTTTTTAAATTTACATCAAAGTTCGCTAGCATGTAGTGCAACAATGATTTCAGGAGTAGATTCCTTAATGCCCTTTACCCATTTAGCCCACCCCTCCTCCCACAACCTCCCCAGTAACCTTCTGTTTGTCTCCATATTTAAGTCTCTTATGTTTCTGTCCCCCTCCCTGTTTTTATATTATTTTTGCTTCCTTTCCCCTATGTTCATCTGTTTTGTACCTTAAAGTCCTCATATGAGCAAAGTGATATGATATTTGTCTTTCTCTGACTGACTAATTTTGCCTAGCATAATGCCCTCTAGTTCTATCCATGTAGTTGAAAATGGCAAGATTTCATTCTTTTTGATTGCCAAGTAATATTCCATTATATACCACATCATTTTTATCCTTTCATCCATCAATGGACATTTGGGCTCTTTCCATACTTCATCTATTGTTGATAGTGCTACTATAAACATTGGGGTGGATGTGTCCCTTCAAAACAACATATCTGTATCCGTTGGATAAATACCTAGTAGTGCAATTGCTGGATCATAGAGTAGTTCTATTTTTAATTTTGGGGGGAACCTCCATACTTTTTTCCAGAGTGACTGCACCAGTTTGCATTCCTACCAGCAGTACAAAAGTGTTCCCCTTTCTCTGAATCATTACCAACATCTGCTGTTGCCTGAGTTGTTAATGTTAGCCATAACCATTCTGATGGGTGTGAGGCGGTATCTAATTGTGGTTTTGATTTGTATTTCCCTGATGATGAGTGATGATCATTTCATGTGCTCTGTTGGCCATCTGGATTTCTTCTGTGGAGAAGTGTCTGTTCATGTCTTTTGACCAATTCTTCACTGGATTATTTGTTTTTGGGTGTTGAGTTTGGTAAGTTCTTTATAGATTTTAGATACTAACCCTGTATCTGATATGTTGTTTGCAAATATCTTCTCCCATTCCATTGGTTGCAAAGTGGTAGGATATAAAATCAATGCACAGAAATTGGTTGCATTCCTATACACAAACAATGAAGCAACAAAAAGAGAAATCAAGGAATCAATCCCATTTATAATTGCACCAAAACCCATAAAATACCTATGAATAAATCCAACCAAAGAGGTGAAAAATCTATACACTGAAAGCTATAAAAAGTTTATGAAAGAAATTGAAGAAGACACAAAAAATGGAAAAATATCCCATGCTCCTGGATAAGAAGAACAAATATTGTTAAAATGTCAGTACCACCCAAAACAATCTACATATTTGATGCAGTCCTTATCAAAATACACCAGCGTTCTTCACAGAGCTAGAACAAACAATACTAATATTTGTGTGGAACCAGAAAAGACCCCAGATAGCCACAGCAATCTTGAAAAAGAAAACCAAAGCAGGAGCCATCACAATCCCGGACTTCAAGCTGTATTACACAGCTGTAATCACCAAGACAATATGATACTGGCACAAGAGCAGACACTCAGATCACTGGAACAGAATAGAGAGCCCAGAAATGAACCCACAAATGTATGGCCAACTAATCTTTGACAAAGCAGGAAAGAATATTCAATGGAATAAAGACAATCTCTTCAGCAAGTGCTGGGAAAACTGGACAGTGACGTTCAGAAAAATGAACCTGGACCACTTTCTTACACTGTACACAAAGATAAACTCAAAATAGATGAAAGACCTAAGACAGGAAGCCATCAAATTCTGGAGAAAAAAGCAGGCAAGAACCTCTTTAACCTTGGCCACAGCAATTTCTTACTCAACACATCTTCAGAGGCAAGGGAAACAAAAGCAAAAATAATTGGGGTCTCATCAAAATAAAAAGCTTCTGCACAGTGAAGGAAACAATCAGCAAAACTAAAAGGCAAGACTCCCTTTTGCCTTTAGATCCCTGTGTATATCTATCCCTAAATCTAAGCTCTCATCTGGGGCTACCCTGCACCTATCCATAGTCAACACACTGTAGCTATGTTATAAATGACAGTCATTGAATGTGCTTTTCCCTCTATTGTCATACCAGGCCTGATTTACTATTTTTTCACTTCTCAATTTTAGTAAGATTTCAGGTCTCAACCTTTGAAGGTGGTATAACACTGTAATTATATCATGGGCATTAGAGCTGGACCACCTGTAGTGGTCCAAATAATAAAAATCATAATACCAAACTCAACCTTTTAATATCAGCATGACCTTAAAGTTTACTTCACCTCTATATTGCATTTTCTTCACGTATAGTAGAACTAACAATATCACCTACCTCAAAAACATGTCATACGGAATAAATAAGTTCATATATATAAAGCACTTTCAATAGCATATAATATATTTTAAGCACTTAATAAAGATCACTTATTAGAGTTTTATCTCAATAAAATGTCCTTGGTGATTCCATATAATTATTATAATAATAGCAGTAATATAAGTATAGCTAACACTTCAGTAACTTGCTAAATTTCAGGTACTGTCATATCTAATTAGGTCCTGCTAGTCTCTAACACCAAGCCCGATTGTTTCTTTTAATCATATTAAAATCTTAACTAAATATATATTTATCCATTTATGTGTCTATAATTCATAAAGCCCAATAAATAATAAAGTACAGGCAAATATTATGTTTATTTATTTTATCAGTGTGTGTTACTAATACCTAGAACTGTCTAAAAAGACAAGTTTTGGATTAATACTACTGATAGGATTGAATTTCCTTGAGCAACTGAGGGGGGTAAGCTTCTGAGACTACAGTGAGAACCTTCCAACAGGGCATGAGGTCAATCCATGAACCGAAAAAGTAGTGGCTAAAGAAGACTATTTTCCAGGTATCTCTCAGTGTTACTTGAACTTTCAGACAAGATAATTAACAACAAGCAGAATCAATAAAGGCTCCAATTGGAATATTGGTGGTGAGGAAAATGGGAGACATCTATCAGAAGATGATAGGCAAAAAATTCAGACAACCTCCAGGTAGAGGCCATCTGAATATCATGAGTGTTAATATGTGATCATTTCAGGTGTTCAATTCTGGGTTGGGTACAGTATTCCCAGTAGAGAATGGGACTTTGGGAAACCTGATAAGAATAGGTACACCGGTGAAGATTTGGTCATAAAAGGTGAAATAAAAGCTCAGGCCCCCGCAAAATTGATGATAATAATGCTGACCAACACAATTAAAGGGACTATTTCCTTAAATAGTCACTGAATTTTTTTCTAATCTTTCATTTTCTTACATCTTAATTGATGGATATTTATTTTGGGTAACATTTTTTTTTCTTTTTTTGTATAAACTATACTAGGCACAATGAGAAGCAAATTAGACAAACTTTCTTTCTAAAATGAATGAAGTTACATTTAATGTGTATTTTGCTTGATGATTTCATTATGCCTCACTTTGTCTTTGATTTTCTCACTTCACTTAAATCTTTGTAGCAATTTTTCTTTGCTCTGCCTCCTCTGCCAAACAGCTGATCCTATTTGAATTAAAAATGCAGCTGCCTTCATCAATCTTTCATGGTATATATGGATTTAAAAAATAAATTCCTAAGTACAAAAACTCATGACATTATTCAGCTCATGCACTAAATCAAGATCTGTTTGTCATGATGTAGCTGTTTCCATTCCTATGCAAATTCTGTTTTGTTCTTAGTATTGACATTTTCCTCCATTTCACAGTTGGCAGAATTAAAGCCCAGACTAAAACATTACAAGTAAACTCCTATTATATTAATTCAAAAGCTCAAATTATCCTAATTATAACCATTAATATAATTAGTCTACAAACAAATGCTAATGCCATTGTTAGTTTATGTGACATATCAATCATTTCAATTTATATATATATATATATATATATATATATATATGTATATATATATATATATATATATATATATCTTGCTCAGAATTCTCCATCTTCACATCTCTAAATTGGAAAAGGTTATACAGAAACATCCAAAATCCTCTGTGAATTAACAACATTGCCAAAGGCATTAAAGATAAATTTGTTAAGCTAATACTTGACATTCATTTTCTTCACATATTTGAAAGCTATTTTGTAAGCCAGAATACCTATGTTTGTGCTTCTGATTAAAAGTAAATGCTTATTATCCTCTTTATATTGTAGCCACATGTGTAGTTATAGAGAAGTGAATTTGTTTTCCAGTCAGATCATTGTATTTTATATGACTAAGAAGTTGCTATCAAAATAATGCACATCTATATGAAAAATAATGATAATTAGACATTTTCAACTTGCCAACAGTACTGGATTTGTGAAGAATTACCTAGTTTGGACATGTTTGTATTTTCAAGCTTTAAAACAAATCAGAATATGCCATTTTACTAAGAACACAGTTCTTTCACTCTGAATGCATTCAATCATATCATTAGTGCATATTAAATTAGTATTAACCTTGTCTCCACTACACACAATTTTATAAAGAATGATATTCCTATCTGTCAACTAATTGCACCAATGAACTTCATTGAAGTGACATAATTAATAGACCATCATATTTAAGAAGGTGACACTTCTCACTTTTTTTTAGAACTCTCAACTTGGAATTTGAAGGGAAGAATAAGTTACTGATACCAGGATTTTAATCTAGAGTAGTATCTACTTGGCAGTTAACTGAAACAGCTTTCCTTCCGTTAATAGTAATAACATAGAAATAACTAATTACCCCTTTTTATAGGTGTAATTGGAACCTGATACTCTAGATAGTGTGAGCAGTAAACCACTGTTGTCATCCTTTTCACTATCTACACCTTAAAATGATAGCTACAAAGTCAACAACAAATGAGTCAATCACGCTAAAAATATTATTCCAAGTTTTGAAGCTGTTTATTAACATATTCTGTTAACTCTGAGTAGTTTAAACAAATAATCACTTAGAAAATAACTGGAAATAACTGGAAAGAAAAAGCCACTGAAAATTAAAAATATGATGATGGAAAATATTTAGTTCAAGACATAATAAGAAAATAAATTTAAGAGACATTGCTATTACAATAAGGTTTTTAAAATTCTATTATGTACCAGGACTGATAACAAAGGAATGAAAGCCCCTGCCTGCATGAAATTAGAAAGACAACAACAGCGATTACAAAATGAACTGTAATAGAGGAGAGTAAACAAAAATTTAGGATCGGAGGGTCATATTTTCATTTGGTGGAAGTCTCAAAAAAGTAGAATACGTCCCACCAAAAATAGAGATGGAGAATTGGAGAGAAAACATTAAAATGATGAGAAGAGCAATCCAGGGCTTCCTCTATGACATGAATTTTTCAAAGAAAGAGAAAAGAAAGCAGAATACATTAAGGAGAGGAATATAACAAAGTAATAATAAAATAAAATTTTTCAGACTAGGAGATACTGACTTTCGAATTGAAAAAGTTCATCAAATTGCGACATATTTAATGGAAAAAGCAAACAAAACATGAAGTCTCTATCAAGAAAAAAGCAAGTCACACAAAAAGAATATGGAACTCAAATGATTATTTTTTAACAAGAGTATGCATTAAAAGACAGTGGGAAAATGTCTTAAATGATTTTCAGTTATATACCCAAAAAGTCAAGCAGGGAAAAGAATAAAATGTAGACATTTTGAGATATATAAGTCCTCAAAGTATTAACTTTCCAAGTGTCTTTCTCATAATGTTTCTGGAGGCTGCGCTCCACCAAATAAAGGAGAAAACCAAGACAAAGTCATGATCACCAAGAAAAGGAATGTCCAAGTGAATAATGAAGACATTTCAAGATAACAATAATATGACCAGCTTAGAGTTCCCAGCCAGATCAGTCTGGAACATGGTGATGTGAAACTCCAACAAGACACTATTGAAAGATAAACTGAGGCATATTATAAATTTTAAGAGGTTTTTGAGCAAAAGTCAATTCTCATCAGATAGTTCCAAACTGGAAATGGTCAGGAGGGCTCCACCAACAGAAGCCAGAAGAGAGACTTAAATAAAAAATGCTTGGAAGCAAAGAAAGAAAATTATTTAGTTGGCCAGAGCTTAAAGCCTAGTTAACTGTGATTGATTACCCTTAGCATTTAAATTTTATAACCGTGAGGCATTTACAGGCCTAGATTGTGGGTTTGCTTGTGTGTGCTGTCATGGCATTAGAGCCACATCAGGCTAATGTCCTCCTTGTTTAATTAGCTTTAACAAAGGCCATCAAGAGGGGCGCCTGGGTGGCTTAGTCGGTTAAGCGTCTGACTTTCGCTTAGGTCATGATCTCACGGTTCGTGGGTTCGAGCCCCGCGTCGGGCTCTGTGCTGACTGCCAGCTCAGAGCCTGGAGCCTGTTTCAGTCTGTGACTCCCTCTCTCTCTGACCCTCCCCTGCTCACGCTGTCTCTCTCTCTCTCTCTCCTAGAAATAAATAAAAACATTTAAAAAAAATTACTTTAAAAAAATAAAATAAAATAAATAAATAAATAAATAAATAAATAAAAAACAAAGGCCATCAAGTAATGAAAACAAAATGGCACTGCTAATAGTAACTTATGGACTTACAGACCTTAAGAATTTATGCACCATACCAGGAAATAGTTAATAGCTTTAGAGTCCCTTTAGAAAGTTTGAAAAAGTTTTAGCGATAAGAAAATAAACAAACAATTATTAACTCTGAGAAAATAAAAGCTTACAAGAATGGAGGCATGTGAGTAATGTAGCAATAAAAATATTTAGATGACTATGATAATGTAAACAATAAGCACCAGCCAAACTCTATAGTATGTTAACACTGGGAATGTGGGGAAGAGCAAGTTATTTGCATGTGTTAAGGAAAGATGCGAAAAAAAGTTTAACTTTAAAATTACCTTGAATCTGGAACACCTGCTTGGTTCAGTCACTTGATTTTGTCTCAGGTCATACCAGGGTTGTGGGGTAGAGCCCCACATTGGGCTCCACACTACACCTGAATACTGATTAAGATTCTGTTTCCCTCTCCCTCTGCCCCTTCCCACTTACATGCACACATAGATTATTTATCTCTCTCTCTCTATCTCAAATAAATAAATTAAATAAATAACCTTCAATCCATTTTTGTATCTCATCTTCTATTGTTCTTTTATAACTATAACATAATCAGTTCTGAAATTAATATTTACAACATTAATGTCTATGTGAATATTGTTTATAAGTTAAGTAGTATACTATGCCTTAATTATGTTGCCTCTTTTTTCTCTGCTGTAACTCTATTTTCCCTTCATGTTTGTTCTGGTTTCTTTAGTCTCAAGAGCTTTTTTCAAGTTTCTATGACAAAAATAGTATACAACATCTTCCTTTGCAGGGAAAGTGGCAAAAATGTCAATGGCTCAGTATAAACTGGAAATTAATTCCCTACTGTCCATTCCACAGCAGCAAGGCTCACCTTTCCACCTCTCCATATCCTTTTACAGAGCCTGACAGATTCATGTTTTAAGTGAATCAGTTTGACTAATTAATTAGTTATTTAATTAACAACAGCAAAATTCTTACAATTAGGTGAAAAAAGTATCATCTAACTATGAGGAAGAGATGACTAGGTATGGGTATGCAACTATTTTTTTGTATAGATTTTTGATAATTTCTTTTCCCTCTCTTCCATCTTGATGCCATCCTGCCTCAGTGACTGTGATAGTTAATTTCATGTGGCAACTTGGTGGGAGGCAATTTGGGGTTAGAGTAATATTTAAGTCGGTGAACTTTGAGTAAAAGAGATTACATAATGTTGGTGGGCCTCATCAGTTAAAGGCATGAATAGAACAAAAATGAAAACAAACACAAACACGATAAAAACGAAAACAAAACAGTCGCACCCAGCAAGAGAGAATTTTCCAGCAGACTGCTTTTGCAGTTCATTTCTTCTGGGCCCCCAGGACTGGCTGCTGGAGTAGAACTGCTCTCCTTACTCTCCTGGGCCTCCATCTGCTGGCATTCACTGCAGATTTTGAACTTGCCAGTCTCTGTCAGATGTCAGATGTCAACTACACTCTCTGCTGAATGTCCCCATCTTTCAAACCTGCATTATATTATTCTACTGATTTGTTCTTCCCTTTCTCTTTGTATTTTTAGATTAGATATTTTAAAAATATGTTAATAATTATCATAGTAAGGCTCAAGGGGGTAAGTAAAAAACAAACAGGATGTATAATTATACATCTTTAAAATGAAATGATGTTCATTGGCAAATATTTATTTATATGTACTTTGTCTCAAACTTAGGCTCTGAGTATCATGTATCTTCCAATATTAACTTCTCAAAAATTGAATCAAGTGACATTTCTTACAGTCATAAACTTACATAAAACTGTATAATTGGCACAGTGTCATAGTATTTGGAATTAAAAACCTTGGAAATCACGTAATGAATTTTTCATACAATTCAAGACCTTCTCCCCGTTTTCCTTTTTTTTTATTTTTTTTATTTTTTGGTATTTTTCTCTCTGTTTCAGCCAAAAAAATAGAGAATTCACAACTTTTCTTACCTTATATTTCATTTTCAGACACATCTAACTCCCAGATATATCTTTGTCATCTGAACTTAATCTTGTTCTTTTTATCTTTTTCTAAGTGCTACTAGAAAGATTTTATTTGCATTTCAATATAACTACAATTTAACACATACAAAGATAAGGAGCACTTTTTCCCCACACAGTTATGTTCTTTTTTTTTTCTTTTGAAAAAATGTTTATTTATATTTAGAGAGAGAAAGAGCATAGGGGAGGAGCAGAGAGAGAGAGAGTGAGAGAGAGAATCCCAAGTAGGCTCTGGGCTGTCAGTACAGAGCCTGACACTGGGATAGATCTCATGAACCGTGAGATCATGACCTAAGCCAAAATCAAGAGTCGGAACTGACTGAGCCACCTGTGTCCTAAGACTCGTTTTCTTATATTAGAATATAACCATGAAGTTCATAATTTCCACCCACCTCCTGCCTTAATTCTTCACAATAACCAGTCACTATTTTACGTGCTGGCCATAAGCACATAATATTGTCTATAGATTCATAAATCAGATTATTCTTCTTTGGCTATGCCGTACATTGTTAACCTTCTGTTTAAACTATTCCTTTAATTTTCTAATTATGCCATAGCTCTGGGAACAATTCTTTTATTAATACTGATACTTACTGCTTTAGCATTTCCAACAGATTTATTTTATTGCTAAATTAGGTGAACTTAGTTTTAACCAAAATAATTAATATTTTTTGCATATTCTGATATTCAGATGTATCTTTTCCTACCCTTTCCTTGTCTCTTGGAATTTATTTAGGGGGCATAATTTCAGGTTTCACAATTATCCCTTTTAAATTTTAGTATATGTGCTACCGACGCAAGCACTATCCCTGTTAAATTTTAATGTAATTCTAAGGGCGCCTGGGTGGCTTGGTCGGTTAAGCGTCCGACTTTCGCTTAGGTCATGATCTCGCGGTTTGTGGGTCATGATCTCACGGTTCGTGGGTTCGAGCCCCGTGTCGGGCTCTGTGCTGACTGCCAGCTCAGAGCCTGGAGCCTGTTTCAGTCTGTGACTCCCTCTCTCTCTCTGACCCTCCCCTGCTCATGCTGTCTCTCTCTCTCTCCTAGAAATAAATAAAACATTATTTTTACAAATAGTTTATTGTCAGATTAGTTTCCACATAACACCCAGTGCTCATCCCCACAAGTGTCTTCCTCCATGCCCATCCCTCCTCCCCCCCACATCCATCAGTCCTCAGTTTTTGTCAGCATTCAAGAGTCTCTCATGGTTTGCCTCTCTCCCTTTCCCCCACCATTTTCACCCTCCTTCTCCCCCTTGGTCCTCTGTTAAGTTCCTCCTAATCCTCCTATACGTGCACACATATGATATTTGTCCTTCTCTGCCTGACTTATTTCGCTCAGCATAACACCCTAAAGGTCCATCCACGTTGCTACCCATTGCCAGATTTCATTGTTTCTCATTGCCATGTAGTATTCCATGGTATAGATAAACCCCATCTTCTTGGTCCATTCATCTGTTGATGAACACTAAGGCTCTTTCCTGTTTTAGCTATTGTGGAGAGTGCTGCTATGAACATTGGGGTACATGTGCTCCTATGCATCAGCATTTCTGTATCCCTTGGGTAAATTCCTAGCAGTGCTATTGCTGGGTCCTAGGGGAGTTCTGTTGTTAGTTTCCTGAGGAACCTCCACACTGTTTTCCAGAGGGGCTGTACCAGTTTACATTCCCACCAACAGTGTAGGAGGGTGCCCGTTTCTCCACATCCTCGCCAGCATCTAGAGATCTCTGATTGCCTCATTTTAGCCACTCTGACTGGCTTGAGGTGGTATCTCAGTGTGGTTTTGATTTGTATTTCCCTGATGAGGAGTGATGCTGAGCATCGTTTCATGTGTCTGCTGGCCATCTGGATGTCCTCTTTGGAGAAGTGTCTGTTCATATCTTCTGCCCATTTCTTCACTGGGTTGTTTGTTTTTCAGGCGTGTAGTTTAGTGAGTTCCTTGTAGATTCTGGATATCAACCCTTTATCTGATATGTCATTTGCAACTATCTTTTCCCATTCCGTTGGTTGCCTATTAATTTTCTGGGTTGTTTCCTTTACTGTGCAGAAGCTTTTAATCTTGATGAGGTCCCAACAGTTTATTTTTGTTCTTGATTCCCTTGCTTTTGGGGATGTGTCAAGTAAGAAGTTGCTGCGGTGGAGGTCAAGGAGGTTGTTTCCTGCTTTCTCCTCTAGGGTGTTGATAGTTTCCTGTCTCACATTCAAGTCCTTTATCCATTTTGAGTTTATTTTTGTGCATGGTGTGAGAAAATGATCTAGTTTCATTCTTCTGCATGTTGCTGTCCAGTTCTCCCAACACCATCTGTTAAAAAGGCTGTCTTTTTTCCATTGGATATTCTTTCCTGCTTTGTCAAAGATTAGTTGGCTGTACACTTTTGGGTCCACTTCTAAGTTCTCAATTCTGTTCCATTGGTCTATGTGTCTGTTTTTGTGCCAATACCATACTGTCTTGATGATGACACCTTTGTAGTAGAGGATAAGTCTGGGATGGTGATCCCTCCCGTTTTGGTTTTATTTTTCAGGATTATTTTAGCTATTCGGGGTCTTTTGTGGTTCCATACAAATTTTTGGATAGTTTGTTCTAGTTTTGAGAAGTATGCTGGTGCAATTTTGATTGGAATTGCATTGAATGTGCAGAGTGCCTTAGGTAGTAATGACATCTTAACTATATTTATTCTTCCTATCCATGAGCATGGAATGTTTTTCCATTTCTTTGTGTCTTCTTCAATTTCCTTCATAAGTTTTCTATAGTTTTCATCATACAGATCTCTTGTATCCTTGGTTAGGTTTATTCCGAGGTATTTTATGGTTTTTTGTGCAATTGTGAATGGGATCAGTTTCTTGATTTCTCTTTCTGTTGCTTCATTGTTGGTGTATAAAAATGCAACCGATTTCTGTACGTTGATTTTGTCCCCTGCAACTTGGCTGAATTCTTGGATCAGTTCTAGTAGGCTTCTGGTGGAGTCTGTCAGGTTTTCTATGTAGAGTATCATGTCATCTGAGAAGAGTGAAAGTTGGACTTCCTCTTTGCCAATTCTGATGCCTTGGATTTCCTTTTGGTGTCTGATGGCTGATGCTAGGACTTCCAGCACTATGTTAAACAACAGTGGTGAGAGTGGACATCCCTGTCGTGTTCCTGATCTCAGGGGGAAAGCTCTCAGTTTTTACCCGTTGAGAATGATGTTCGCTGAAGGCTTCTCATAGATGGTTTGATGATATTTAAGTAGGTTCCTTCTATCCCAACTTTCTCTAGAGTCTTTATTAAGAAGGGATGCTGTATTTTGTCAAATGCTTTTTCTGCATCCATTGACAGGATCATATGGTTTTCATCTTTTCTTTTATTGATATGATGGATCACATTGATTGATTTGCGAATGTTGAACCAGCCCTGTAACCCAGGAATGAATCCCCCTTGATCTTGGTGGATGATTCTTTTTATATGCTGCTGGATTCGATTTGCAAGGATCTTGGTGAGGATTTTTGCATCCGTATTCATCAAGGATATTGGCCTATACTTCTCTTTTTTAGCTGGATCTCTGTCTGGCTTGGGAATCAGAGTGATGCTGGCTTCATAAAATGAGTCCGGGAGTTTTCCTTCAATTTCTATTTTTTGGAATAACTTGAGAAGAATTGGGATTAATTCTGTTTTAAATGTCTGGTAGAATTCCCCAGGCAAGCCATCAGGTCCAGGGCTCTTATTTGTTGGGAGATTTTGGATCACTGATTCGATTTCTTCACTCGTTATGGGTCTGTTCAGGTTTTCTATTTCTTCCCGTGTGAATTTTGGTAGTGAGTGTGTGTTTAGGAATTTGTCCATTTCTTCTAAGTTGTCCAATTTGTTGGCATATAATTTTTCATCGTATTCCCTGATAATTGCTTGTATTTCTGAGGGGTTGGTTGTAATAAGTCCTTTTTCATTCATAATTTTGTCTATTTGGGTGCTCTCTCTTTTCTTTTTGAGAAGTCTGGCTAGAGGTTTGTCCATTTTGTTTACTTTTTAAAAAAACCAACTCTTGGTTTCGTTGATCTCTTCAATTGTTTCTTTGGTCTCTATGTTGTTTATTTCTGCTCTAATTTTTACTATTTCTCTTCTTCTACTGCGTTTAGGGCATTCTTGTTGCTCTGCCTCTAGTTCCTTTAGGTGAGCTGTTAGATTTTGGACTTGCGCTTTTTCTAATCTCTTGAAATAGGCCTGGAGAGCAATGTACTTTCCTCTTAGGACTGCCTTTGCCGCATCCCATAGATTTTGAATTGTTGTGTTTTCATTTTCATTTGTTTCCATATATTTTTTAATTTCATCTCTAATTGCCTGGTTGGCCCATTCGTTCTTTAGAAGAGTGTTCTTTAACCTCCATGTTTTTGGAGGTTTTCCAGACTTCTTCCTGTAATTGATTTCAAGTTTCAAAGCATTGTGATCTGACAGTGTGCATGGTATGATCTCTATTCTTTTATATTTATTGAGGGCTGCTTTATGTCCCAGTATGTGATCTATCTTGGAGAATGTGCCATGAACACTTGAGAAGAAAGTAAATTCCCTGGCCTCAGGATGTAAAGTTCTAAATATATCTGTCAGGTCCATCTGGTCCAATGTGTCTTTCAAGTCCATTATTTCTTTAGTGATTTTCTGTCTGGTTGACCTATCCATTGCTGTAAGCAGAGTATTAAAGTCCCCTGCTATTAGCACATTCTTATCTATAAGCTTGTTTCTGTTTGTGATTAATTGTTTTAGATATTTAGGTGCTCCCATATTTGGTGCATAGACATTTATGATTGTTAGTTCTTCCTGATGGATGGACCCTGTCATTATTATGTAGTACCCTTCTTCATCTCTTGTGAATGTCTTTAATTTAAAGTCCAGTTTGTCTGATATAAGTATCGCTACTCCGGCTTTCTTTTGATTTCCTGTAGCATGATATATATTTCTCCATCCCCTTACTTTTAATCTGAAGGTATCTTCCTGTCTAAAATGAGTTTCTTGTAGACAGCATATAGATGGATTTTGTTTTTTAATCCATTCTGCTACCCTATGTCTTTTGATTGGAGCATTCAGCCCATTTACATTCAGTGTTATTATTGAAATATGTGGGCTTAAAGTCTTTGTATCTTTTGTAGGGTTCATGTTTCTGGTGGTGTCTCTGGAATCTTTGTCCCTGCAACCTTTCCTTCAGATCATCCCCCTCAGGATTTCTTGTAGGGCTGGCTTCGTGGTGACAAATTCTTTCAATTTCTGTTTATTTGGAAAGGTTTTTATCTCTCCTTCTATTTTGAATGACAGGCTTGCAGGATAGAGGATTCTTGGCTGCATATTTTTACTGTTCATCACATTGAAGATCTCTTGCCATTCCTTTCTGGCCTGCCACGTTTCAGTAGATAGGTCTGTCACTCTGATAGGTTTCCCTTTATATGTGATGGCCCTTTTCTCCTTAGCTGCTTTCAAAATTCTCTCTTTGTCCTTGTATTTTGCCATTTTTACGATGATATGTCGTGCAGAAGATCGATTCAAGTTACGTCTGAGAGGAGTCCTCTGAGCCTCTTGTATTTCCACATTGACTTCCTTCCCCAGGTCGGGGAAGTTCTCTGCTATAATTTGTTCCAGGACTCCTTCAACACCTTTCCCTCTCTCTTCCTCTTCTGGGATTCCTATGATACGGATATTGTTGCGTTTGACTGTGTAGCTGAGCTCTCGAATTCTTCTTTCCTGTTCCTGGATCAGTTTGTCTCTTTTTTTGTCAGCTTCTTGTTTGTCTATAATGGTGTCTTCTAAATCACTTATTCTCATTTCTGCCTCTTCAATCCATGCATTGGAGGCCTCTAATTTATTATGGATCTCATTTATCGCATTTTTTAATTCTTCATGCCTATTTTTATTTTCCATTCTGTCTCTAGCCATAGTTTCTTTGATGTCCCCTATGTTTTTTTCAAGCCCTGCTATTAATTTTACCATTATTATTCTAAAATCTTATTCAGTTATGCTGCTGATATCTGTTTTGAGCAGTTCATTAGCTGTCATTTCTTCTTGGAGTTTCTTTGGAGGAGAGCTCTTTCGTTTCGTCATTTTAGTTAGCTTTCCGGCTCTTGTTGGTTTTAAAGACCTGTTATGCTCTCTGTTTCTATGAGCACTGCTATATCCAAGAAGACTCTTTGACTTTCCAGGGCCTATCCTTTCAGAGATTGTTTTTTGAATGGTATCCCTCGGTCTCTCTTGTTGGGACCTTGGTTATTTTATTTCCTTTTCGTAGTGATATTTGGGACTCTTCACCTTGTGTACTCTGTCTTGTTTCTTGAGGTAGCCCTGGAAAAGAAAACAGACAGACAAACACACAGGGAGCAGGAGCACACAAACGCACAGGCTTATTCAACTAACATGCAAAGCCAGAGGGAAAACGAAAAAGTTATTAGAAAAGACGGAGGAGGGAGGGCGAATAATAGGGAGTAGAAAATACATAAAAGGGTCAAAAAGGGGAAAAGAAAAGGAAAAAAGAAGAAAACTGATGGACAAAGAACGGTTTAAAGCATATACCTGGATTTCCCAGCTACAGTTAAATAGCCGTGTGTATGCAGTGCTGGTTGAAGAGCATAGAGAAAAAGAAGGCAGGGCGAGACGAGGCAGATTTAGAAATAGAATGAACAGGCAGAAGGGATAAGAAGCTTTTTTCAAAGAGGTAAAGGGTAGAATATGGTTGGATAGGTGAGAGAAGGATGCTGGAATTATCCAGAGAAACTATATAGTCTAATTACTTCTGAGAGAAATAGCTGAAAATGTAGGTGGGTGTAGAATTTACATTTATGGAATGGACTTGTTGTGATTGTTTAAGCAAGCTGGCGACCAGAGTTAATCAGGTCAGTGTTTTGGGGAAAAAAAGCGAGAAAAGAGAAAGAAGAAGAAAAACAGAAAGAGAAAAGAAAGGGGAAAAAAAGAAAGAAGAAATAAAAAAGGAAAAAACCAAAAAAAAAGAAAAAAAAGGAAAAAAGAAAGAAAAAAAAAGGGAGGAGGGCACCTCTCAGGCAGGGATGGGCGTGGCGTGATCCGATGCCTCAGGCGGGGTTTCTGCCTTGGTGGTTGTGGGGAGGAGAGTGAGGATGAGGGTGCTTCAGTCCCTTCTTGAATCCCGCGCTGCAGCTCGCTTTTTTTTTTTTTTTTGGCGTGTCAACTCCCCGTTCCGGGGACGCAGCCGAAGTTGGTTGCACTCTTCAACCCAGGCCAGTTCCAATCTCCAAATCCCAGTCCGCGTGCCCCGCTGAAGTTGCCTTAGACACAGCTTCCCAGACAACCCCCTCGGGCTATTCCAGGCTCCCTGCTGAGCTCTGGGGGCGGAGTCAGGATCGCTGCTTCCTTCTCTGGGTCGGGCTGGCGCGCATGCGCGGGGGCTTGCCTGCCGGGTGCGCTGAGCCCGAGCCCGCTGGAGTGAGGAAAACCGGGTCCCTCTATGGCTCGTCACCCGAAACACGAGCTCACAGGCAAATTTCCCAGTTTTTAGCTCTTTGCCTTCCCTCTCGAGTCCCAGCCAGCCAGGAGCACAGACGCCCGGTGTCAGCGTGGCTCTTTCAGGGGTCCCAGCCGCCCTGGAGCTACAATGGCGGCAGGCGCACCGCCGCTCTGAAACCCAACCTCCAGGAGCGGCACAAAGAAGCAGTTTGTGTGCTCAGCCTCCCCCAGGACCAGTTGTCGCGAGGGGACCTGGTGTGCAGGGATTTGGCAAGTACGGTCTTTCTATGTACCGAGCAGAGAGGTTTTTCTGTTTTGGACTCTCTTCTTTTCCCCTCTCACTCCCCGTAGAGGGTAGAGGGGGATCGCCTCCCACCCTGGAGTCTCCGATCCCGGCCCGATTTTACCTTCCCCGGTTCGCACTCACGTTAGAAGGCTTTCTCAGTGGATGGGGCGCCTGGGTGGCTTAGTCGGTTAAGCGTCTGACTTTCGCTTAGGTCATGATCTCGCAGTTCGTGGGTTCGAGCCCCGCGTCGGGCTCTGGGCTGACTGCCAGCTCAGAGCCTGGAGCCTATTTCGGAGTCTGTGATTCCTTCTCTCTCTGATCCTCCCCTGCTCACGCTGTCTCTCTCTCTCTCTCTCTCTCCTAGAAATAAATAAAACATTAAAAAAAAATTAAAAAAAAAAAAAAAAGAAGGCTATCTCAGTGGATTCTGCGTCCTTTTTCTCCCAGTCTCTCAGGTTTTGTAAGGTTTCCAATGGCTTTAGATCTTTTCTGTGTGATGTATGGGCGCGAGTGCAAGTACGGAGCTCCTTACTTCTCCGCCATCTTGCCCCCTCCCCAATAAAACATTTTTAAAAAATTTAATGTAATTCTATATACTATTATTTTCCAAAAACTCCAATACTGCCAACCTATACTTTTTATTAACCCCATGCTAGTGTTATGTTTGAATTTGATAATCATGCCATTAATATCCCCATTCTATTAATTTTAAAACTGCTGACAGGCATAAAGGTGAGGGTGGAACTCTGTGATATAAGATTTAAAAATATCAAAAATCATTATTGGAGCACTCTGGTTGGCTGAGTTGGTTAGGCGTCTGACTTTTGATTTTGGCTCAGAGATCAAGGCACATTGCACTCTGTGCTGACAGCACAGAGGCTGTCGGGATTTTTTCTTTCCCTCTCTCTTTCTCTTAAAAGAAATAAACTTTTTAAAAATATCATTAATAAGCACTGTTTTCTCACCATCATAGACATAGCATGAATAAACTACCCTGATTTAAGTTACTCTATAAGTCCCCTTGAACATAAAGGCATTATGAAAACTTTTATCAAATGCCTTTTTGACACACAGCTTTATGCCACTGTCTGTATCTATCAGGTTAGTACATCATCCTCTTCACTGACACACAGTAAATCGTCCCACGAAAAGGTCTAATTTTAGGTGAAATAATGAAGATCTAACTAAAATTAAGCAAAAATAAATAAATAATGTATTTAAAAGATGGTGGGATGTTTTATGGACTCCTATTCATAAGTTCAAGAATAAAACTGGAGACCAAGTCTTGAAGGGAAAAAGGAGTTCACTTCATTCTGCCTTTGGCTTGTTTCTACGTATTTCCTCCATTCTTCTAACCTGCTCCCCTGTCTATATGCTAGAAAAGGACAACTCAAAGCACACAAGATGTACATGTTTCAGTGCAGTTATCAAAAAATAATAATAATAGTTTTCTCTCACCACTTCAAGTTTTAAATTCCCAGGAAAGAATCTTTGTTCAACTAATTCTGGGGACCAATCACTGAACTATCAATATTAACTAGAGGGATGGACTTGCCAGGAGGAATCATGGTTAGCTCAAGCTTATTTAGCCTTCCTTGCCTAAACCAAAACCCTGTAACTTGCACAATTAATGGTTCTTGCAGCAAAAATTTAAGTGAAGGAATGGTGAATTCTACGAAAATTAGGGATGGGGGGAAGTTCTCTAAAAATGTTAGGAAAGGAGATTGAGAAGTTAGATGAATATATGGTTTAGTAAAGTCTACTATTTGGTGTCCACATATACATTTTCTTCTCCCACTTATTAAAATACTCAAATATTATGATAAATCAAAATCTAGCTCTCTGTCACATTACCACAAACCATATAGAACCTCACCAATTCTTGATCAGCTCTAACATACAAAAGTAATGTCAAAGAGTTACTCTTCTATCAAGTTCACCTGTTTAGATATTGTCCATTCTCATTTATTTTACCTTTATATCTATATTTAGCAGGACATTAGGACTCCTTCTTCTGTAGGTGACAGAAACCTAACTCAAACATGAAATCTATCGGCATAAACAAATGTAAACTCAGGAAAGAATGGCTTTGAAAGAGTGACACCCAGATGGTCAAATAATATCCTCAGCAATGTGTCTGTCACTACATTTTTTAAAAATTAATTTATTCATTTTGAGAGAGAGAAATTGTGAACTTACACATGCATGCACAGAGGAGAAGGGTAGAGAGAGAGAGAGGGAAAGAGAGAGGATCCAAGCAAGCTCCACACGGTCTATCAGCACAGAGCCAGACATGGGGCTTGATCTCACAAATTGGGAGATCATGACCTGAGCCAAAATCAAGAGTCACTCTCTTATTTGACTGAGCCACCCAGGTGCCCTTGTCTGTCAATACCTTTAAATTTATCAATTAGCAAGTATCTCTTTCCCATACAGTAGCAAAAGGAGCCATCAGAATCTCCAGATTGTATTTCACTAGGTTGATGACTCTGGTGGAAAAGTGTCCCTGTTTTCTGATTTCACCAGCTAAAAGTATGAAACTAAGTTTGTTTGGCCTGGTTTAAATTATATGACTTTCTTTGATCTCCTTTGTGCTCAGCATAGCCTAAAACACATGGACTGACTATAAAGGACTTGGAGGAGGGAGAGTATAGTCATCAAAAAGAATAGTTAAATTCTGTACCTCAAAAAAAGCTTCTGGGTGGGAGAAAGTATAGATATAGCTTACTTGTACACACAAAATCTGGTATGCTCCTGTGAAAGAGACAAAGGACAGTTTTATCTTTCTTAATAAATTTTTTAAAAAATGTTTAATGTTTATTTTTGAGACAGAGAGAGAGAGACAAAGCATGAGCAGGAGAGGGGCAGAGAAAGAGGGAAACACAGAGCCAGAAACAGGCCCCAGGCCCTGAGCTGTCAGCACAGAGCCTGATGCAGGGCTCAAACCCATGAACCGTGAGGTCAGGACCTGAGCCGAAGTCAGAGGCTCAACCGACTGAGCCACCCAGGTGCCCCAGGACAGTTGTATCTTTTTTTTTTTTTCTGAGAGAGAGAGAGAGAGAGTGAGCAGGGGAGGGTCAGAGAGAGAGGGAGATACAGAATCTGAAACAGGCTCCAGGCTCTGAGCTGTCAGCACAGAGCCCGACGCGGGGCTCAAACCCTTGAACTGCGAGATCATGACCTGAGCCGAAGTCGGATGCTTAACCAACTGAGCTACCCAGGCGCCCCCAGTTGTATCTTTTTGATACTTCTTATAATATCTGGGCCTCTGCTCCAGACTTTTTGGTTAATATTCAAACCTCATCTAATTTGGATTTAATTCTTCATACTATGCAGTATCTGATCAATTTAAGCATGTCCAAAGTATCTAAAGAGGAAAGGGCAAAGTACCATAAATTGCTCACCGGACAAGCTTAATATTATCCTACAAAAGTATCATGGTAGGAGAACTGATTGGATCAATGAAAATAATGCTCATCAATTGATTACTTTTTTCTTTGGAAATGGAGTTAATGTCAGGCAGTTAGTAATGTCTGTAATGTAAACGTAGTAATGGGGTATACTTTCTTAAGAATAGAAATCATTAAGGAGAGAGAGAGAAACAGAGAGAATGTTTACAAGATACTGTCCTTGAGAAAATGACAAAGAATGGAATCAGTCCCAAATGGAGTTAAGTGTTGATCTTATATAGGAACCAAGATATTTTATCTAGAGAAACAAAGTAAGAACAATTATTTGCACAAATTCAATTCATTGGGTAGATGTGATGGTGAAAACGTTTGGAAGCAATCTTCTATGTATTTTTTCTTTTTTCAATAAAAAGGAAGCAAAACATCAGATGTGAAAATTTGAGGTAGGATTCAAAGTTGGAGAATGTGTAAGTTAATGTGTAAGTCAAGAAGTAGTTGTCTAGGAGACCAGGAAAATGACTGGGTGAGGGAAATGCAGTCTTCCTAGACAGCATCCTTTATGTTCTACTTGATGTTATGAAGACAAAGTGAGAGCAGGCAGCCTTGTTCATTCATACAGAAATAAGTGAAGTATTGTATTTTTGTCCATTAAATAAAAGAAGGAATAGTAAGAGAGTTATATGAATCACCTACAGCATTTAAAGATGAACCATGTGGTTTAACCTGTGTGAAAGGAAGGAGTCTCGATGAAAATGTAACAGGATCATTGAATTGGAGGGACTAGTGATATCCAAAAGTCCAAAATCCAAGGTGTTACAGAAAATCGTAACACAGGAGGTGGTGTTCAGAGAATGAATGCATAAAGCTATCCTGGTATTGGAAATAACTGTAGTTATTGCTGACAGGAATGCCTAGGCCAGTGTAGGAACGGGGTATAAACAGATGTAGAGCAGAGATTCAGATAGCTGGAGGGAAAGAAGTCAAGATACTAAGATAGCCAAGATTCTCTTTTAGCAAAAAGTTAAGTAGATACATAATATAATGTTCATGTAATTATTATTCATATTTTCAATACACTAAGTTTTTGGAATGATATCTTCATTTCAGATGGTTTGGTGAATTTTATTTAAAAAAACAATTTTTTTTACAGAGTAGATGCCAAGTTTATCAGAACCAAGGAAAAATGTAGGCATTAGTATCTAAACTTATAAAAACATAATTTCGTAATTATGTGTTTTGACATTTTTGAAAAATAAATTGCTCTTGAGTCATTAATCAACTGTTCTTTTATAATTAAGGAATTGAAAAAGTAATTGAACAGACAGCAGGAATTAGAAATGTAACCACATATAGACCCATCCTCAGTCATTTGTGGGTGGTAAGTGTGGGAATAAATTTAAATGTTTATGAATTTGTAGATCTGGATGTTAACTTCTGATCATCATGCTTTCATATTAGGGGACTCAAAACTTAATTTAATTGCATATTTTCTTCCTTATGATTCCCCCAATGAATTCAGTTTCCTGAACATCAAGAATAATTATTATTACTTTCTTTTTGTCTAGTTTAAATATATACAATAACTTTCCTAAGATAAATATCTCTGTATTCTTTGTCACATTGATTATTGGTATTGAATGTGATGATAATGTATTATTAGTAAATATCAGTGTTTAGTGAAATAGAGGTTTTTATAAAATAATGTCAGTAAATCACTTTGGCTCTCTGATATTTATCTAACAAGGCAGAAAATAATAGCCATGTAGCAATACATTTAACAATTAAGTTTAATTCTTAATTTTTCTATATATAGGTTATTGAATACACTATTATTTGCTTCTTCTAAACAGGACTATTTTTAGATTAAATAAGAAACTGCTGCAAGACATTGACGCATAACTCTCTTTTAGACTGAGCATTTAGTGACCCATATAACCATCTCAAAATTTCTTAAACAACTTGCTATAAAAAATAGATAAATAATGGTCTTGTGCATTAGCCTTGCAGAGAGGTTATGTTAGAGATAAACCAAATTAGAATTGGAAAAATACAGAATATAATAGCTTCTGTAAGATTGTAAATGGAGGGCAGTACCTACCTGTCTAGGAAGCTGAACCAATCAATCTGAGAGTCTTTGAAATTATGAATGTTGTTCCCTTCAATGTGAACCTCAGCACATTTCTTAGGTTTTAGCACTGACATTTCTGACTCAGAGTTATTTAGCTATAATTCTTGCTTTCAGTAATAAAGAAACCCATGAATAAAATGACTTCCAAGCATTCAAATTAACTCACAGTTACTCTAAGTCATTGTGTAAAGGAGCCTCTGCTGAATACTTCTTGTAGATTTTTAATTTTTTTCCAGAACAATCCAACATGAGATCAATTTAACAATTGCATACCGAGCATATCAGTTTTGTTCAAGTCACCAGATACAGCTGGATAGCAAAAAGCCTAGAAACATATACTTTTGCCACAAAGGAGTTGAAAATCCCTTTGAGAAGATAAAAATGCTGATGTGTGATTTCTGTACCAGAATCTTCATATTAAACACTCTACATCATAAAATGCCTTTTACACATGTTTATACATGTTTCACTCATGTCACGTCCTAGAATTCTGAGAGCGAGGACAGTTTCTGTTTTTTCTTCATTTCTTCAACCACACATAGACGTATGCCTTGCACATAAAACAGCAAATATAATTAGACATATATTTCACAAATGAGTAACATGGTTTGGATTCTTCCAAAGAACACATTAGAGATAAAGATAACACACAGTGGATTTATTGGGGAAAGTTTTAAAATTAACACCTATACAAGAAAATAAAGGGGCGCCTGGGTGGCTTAGTCGGTTAAGCGTCCAACTTTCGCTTAGGTCATGATCTCGCGGTTCGTGGGTTCGAGCCCCGCGTCGGGCTCTGTGCTGACTGACAGCTCAGAGCCTGGAGCCTGTTTCTGAGTCTGTACCTCCCTTTCTCTCTGACCCTCCCCTGCTCATGCTGTCTCTCTCTTTCCTAGAAATAAATAAAAATATTAAAAAAAAAATAAGAAGAAGAAGAAGAAAATAGAAGGAAGCAGGATTAAGCAGAGAAAAGAGTGTTCTGTGATGTTTCCTCAAAGAAATATTTAGCAGCAGATCTACAAAGAACTCTTAAATTCATATGACACTTCGGAGTCATCTTCTTTTGGTGAAATGGGGCTCGGTGTTCATTTCAACATTAGAACCAGTCACTGATGCAGGCAGCGGGGTGTGCTCTTCCATGAGGTTTGGCTTTTCTGATGAAACAGTCCTCAAAGCTGGATGACATCCGGAGGGCTATCTGCAGTTTCCTTCCAGCTGCTGAAAGAATGCTTTTGATCCCTGCAGGGGACTCTAAGTGGTGCATCATAGCACCTAACATAAATGAATAAAATATATCATTAGTTCATCAGGTCTTTCACATGTTAGACATAAGAAGTGTTGTGGAGAGTAAAAAGAAAGGTAACATATGGATGGAAATACTAAGAAAGGCTTCATGAGCCTTTCTATCTATATGATGTTTGAAATGCCTGTTGAATAGCAGGCATGAATACAATATGTGCCTATCACAAAGAGAATGTTCTGATTAAGTAAATGCATGAACAAAGGCACAAAAGTAGAAATGAACAAGAAAATCAAGAAGAGAAAAAATATTTCATGTATTAAAGGATATTTTAGAGGGGGAAATCTGTAAATGTAAATAGAGGTTATATCAGAGGAATTAAGTTCTAATCTATTCATCTCCCTTTTGTTATTATTTTAACAGAATAGCAGCTTTATTGATGTACTCCTTTTTTATGGTATTTTGAGGTCAATAGACCATAAGTGATAATGAAATAAATTCCTGTAATGAGAATGGTGGTAATTAGAATAAAAAGTAATAGAAGGAAGCCAAGAGACATTGCAGACTTAAGCATACTTTGGTAGCTGTATTATGCATATGAAAAGCAAAAGTATATTTGAACAAGTTTTCTAGTCTAGGTGTTAGATTACATCGGTGCTATTAGAATAATAACATCAGAACCCAGGTCCCAGGTCCAATTTCTAAAGGCCACACTTACACCTGAGGCTGCGACTGCTTCCAGCTCTAATTGGAGTTCTGGGAAGTGTTGGGTCCACTGGGACCAGAACTGAACCAGGACTTCATTATTAACACAGTAAGTGCAGGCTGAGCCCAACTCTGCTAAGCATTTGACTTCTAGACCTAATTATTTAAAAAATTGCTAAATCTCAGCATGCATCCCCTACTTGTTCTGTTGGGTTCCTGTCCACAACTTAAGTTTTTCCTCAATCCTCATTTCCATTCTGAACTTCTTTACCCCTTATGGACTTTGCAAAGCTTCCTGGTTCCTTAAACCATTACTCAGGTTTTCTGGTATACTCATGTAACTGGGCAATATCTTCTCAGCTAAAATGCTGCCTGAAGTCAATGCACAAAAGAAAATCTTGGAAAATAGAAACCAGTAGGTTGGGAGATTCAAATGACCCACCTAACTTGCAGTAGAGCTGGCCCCATTTAAAGAGATTCCCATATATATATATGGATGTGGCTTCATAATTTTCCTAATGTACCATTCTTTCTCTTCTCTGTGCCTTCTCATGAACTATTTCCTCTCCCAAAGCCTTTCTTCTTTTCGCATGCTGACTTCTCGTTTTTATTTTTTGAATGAGTTTTTCATTCCATTCAATTTTTTTTAATGTTTTATTTACTTCTGAGAGAGAGAGAGAGATAGCATGAGCAGATAACATGAGCATGACCTTCTGATAGAAGGTCAGAGAGAGAGGGAGACACAGAATCTGAAAGAAGCTCCAGGCTCTGAGCTAGCTGTCAGCACAGAGCCCTAGGTGGGGCTTGAACCCATCAACCGTGAGATCATGACCTGAGCCAAAGTCAACGCTTAACTGACTGAGCCACCCAGGCGCCCCCTTTTCATTCCATTCAAACTTAAACTTTGATGGAAGTTTCTTTCGAGAATTTTACCTTATGTCTTAGGGTTAGGTTTCCTTTCCACAAGGTTGAGAACACTACACAGAAATTAATTAAATGTATTTCTCCTTTTTTGAGTCACTTTTTTTTACTCAATATCTTAAAAGCATTATGAAGGAAGGAAGAAACCTCATATAAACACATTTCTGCAGCAATATCAATAATAACATCTTGATTCCCCGAGGTTAGTATACACACCTGTGAATTAAAAATTTGTTCTGAACTGGATTCATACTTTAATTATGGTCTGAACTAGAGAAACTCACCTGTTTCCACACCCAGCTCCAGACCCCTCTGCCAGAAGGAACTTGAACCTTCCATGGCCACAGGCTACATCATGGAATGACCTCACAGGACTTGTGTACTACTTAAACTCTAGGACTTAATTGTGAATTTGACCTCGATGTTTGTACCAGTGATCTTCCATGAAAATAACTGATGTGTTTATCACAGTATAGATGGCCAAGCACATCTGCATGTAATAAGGCGGTTGCAAAGTATAGATTTGGGCGAGTCAGTGGCAAACAAAGTGGTAAAAAAAGAAAAAAAAATATGCCCAAAAAAGAATTTAGGAATCATTTCGGTCAGAAATAAGTCCCTAAATATCCTTCCTAGATGGAATGAGGTGAAGAGGGCTGCCTTAAACTGACAGCGTGGGATGCACCCACCCATTTACTCACCAGATGCAGCCTTCTGGCGTGGCTGTCCTTCTCATCTTAGATCTTCGCTCACCTTAGACCAAGTCTTCAGTGTTCTCTTTGGGGTCCAAACATCCCACATAAAGAACCTCTGATTCTAAGGGACTAGGATGGGTAAATACTATCAGCTGGGACTCAATCTGAGGAAGGAGATATATCAGGGGATGGGGGGGCATAAGGATGTTGGGGTCATCCAACAAAGCCTGAAGATTCAAGTGAGAGCAGCATCCAAGTCCTTGATGCTATGAGGATGCCTCAGGTCCTACTGGGCATAGATTTGCCCTACAAGAGTATGGCTTGCTAAATCAGTCTTTCCTTGGGTGTTCTCAGTCATCATGATCACTTAAGGAGCAAATCTTGCCACTAGATGACTATTATTCATTTGACCACCCGTAGGAAAAGCTTTTAAAGGGCCTTGTCATTTACTCCAGAGCAGGGACCGTCAAGAGGTCAATTCAATGAGCTAAAAGAATCAGGGTTCAGCCAATTCCTATGTAATGAACAGCCACTTTTGTCTGTGTTGGGACCAGCTGCTTCTTCTGCTCCAGGCTGAGCAGGTGGGATAAGAGCCAGGAAATGACTCTGTTCCCCATGCCAGAGGTCTGTCCAGGCAGAAGAGGGAGCCTAGCACTTCTGGCTTTGACAGGACCATCAGTGAGTTTGATCTGCTTTTTGGTTCCTAGATTGTACACTGCTCACTTGAACTAGATGCACTAATAAGCTTCATTGATTTTCTTTAACAGTTCTGAGGCCAATTAAATATTCCTTTTGTTCTTTCCTAAATTTGCCTAGGACCCACCCAAGGCCCAAAGCCCAAATCCATTAGCCATTGTCATACCAGTCCCTATAAAGTACAGTCCACAGCCTCATTTTAAATTGCAACCTGGGATTCCTTTCTGTTTTTGTATTGGTCCAGGCCATTTCTGACATGAGACAGAACTTTACGGCTTCCCAAATCAAATATTCTGGGTTTGATTTCTAGATGTGAAACCTCCTGGCTATGACACTTGATGAATATTGCTAGACTCTCTATGCCCATTTCACCACCCAGCAAAGTGAGGATAACAGAAGTAACTGCGCAATGGAGTGGTTGTGATTTTGAGATGAGATTGTAAACAGCACAACACCTAACAAATTGTGAGTCCTCAAGATATATTGGTCAATACCCCACTCCCTGTCAGAAAATGGTCCAGGAGGGGGTTTTGTTGAGGCCACAATTAAGAGGAACTGCCTATAGCATGGTAGATGAGGCCAGGAAATACTACATAAATTGTGGGCCCAGTGTAAAATGCAAATGCAGGGCCCCTGTATTTGCAAAACATCTGCATAGTGGCTCTGTGAGACAGCAGGGGTGGATGAAATCACAGAAGTGGAAAATAGAGTTAAAATCAGTTGTATAACTCAGATCTATATCATGGGTTTGATTGCAATAAGTATCTTTAACTTTCGTTTTCTTGCACTACATTCTTGCCTCTTCATGTGTGGTTCTTTTTCTTTTATCCATATTTTAATGGTTACTAATATGTCTATGGATTTATGACTGTTTATGATCTCCTTTACTTCTGAGACAAGGTAAGATAATAAATAAAACAGAAGTTTAGGGAAAAAAAGAATAGTCTTTGAATAATAAAAATGAAGGAGTAGATTTGGATCAAGACGGTAAGCAACAAGTTTCAAAAAGAAGATACCATGGTCCTGTATAAGAATGAGCTGAGAGGAAAGCACAGGGTTTTATCTGAGGAATCATTTGTGACTAGGGAGAGCAGCCTGACTGCACTGGGCAGGGATGAATCACAGCAATGAGGCAGAATAAAGCTACTCTGGGACAAAAAACTTGCAAGTGTGACTTTGTACGGACCACTCTGTGTCACTGAGTTAAAGTTTTCTAAATTTGTACAGGCTAGAAGTGTATTTGATCCTGAGCTGTGGGCAGAGCTGAGCCTGTGGGCAAGGGTCAAGTTATAAAAGCAGTCAAACCTGAAACTAAAGCCAAAGAATTTCATTTGTGGCCTTGATCTCCCTGGGGAACCATTTTGCTTTCTATCTGTAGCACACTATTACCCTCACTCCTGAGAGCTATCTTGATACACAATGTAAATGTAACACATCCATTGAAAATATAACTCAAAGAACTTGTCCTATTGATGTAGACTTGGCTATGTGACCTCAAAGTCCCATCAGTGCCCTTAAAGGGAGTGATTTTCTGGCAAATTGCCATTTCTAGTTCATTTAAAATATTCATGTTCTTTATCAAGGTTCTTGTTCCTGTCTAATCACAACTTTAATGACTTGACCTCTGTCATGAATCTGGCTCAGATAATCACTCCAGAGAAATACATGATTGTTTTTCTTTCTTCATTAAGCACACATGTCTGTAAATTATGGATATATTATTTCAACTGGAGAGAATGTAAATGTAATGTCTATTCAACCAAATATATTTCTATAAGTTAGATTTTTGGTAGCAAAATAATCCAATAGTAAGTTGTATGATGATGGTGTCTTAATTTTTGTTCCTCATGAAGTCATTCCTAAAACAAGCGATTTTGTGCTGAGAGTTTATTTGGAAGGTAATCCAGAAGCATGGTGAGAGAATAGGAAAGTGGGATGGTTAAGGGAAGTTAAACAATAAAGGATACATAACCTCTGCAGGTAACTAGGGTTCAATGTCAATGAGAAATTGTTAAAAACATCTCAGAATTATGCCCTTGAGGGATGAGTAAGGTGAGTTAGTCACCAACTTTCCTCCTCATTGGCTGATGGTCGCTACTGCAATCATTAGGCCCTTGACACTTCCAAACTGCCGTACAGGCAGGTTATATTGCTCATGTAGCCAGAGAAAGCCATCAAAGGGAGAAATACTGATGAAACATGCAGAAAGCCATTGACATACAGGGAGACTCCACCAAAGTGGCAGTTATCCTCTGGGGTGGACTAAGGGAATTTGAGTGAAGCACTGAGTTCATCACCTATGGTCTACACCTTGCAACATTTACACCTCATGACCAACATTATATCCACTCTGCCCTTAATAAATTCTTCACCAGTTGGTCATGACTCCTAAGAAAATAAGATCTTCCAAAGAAGGGTTAGTCAAACTACAGTTTAAACAGACACAGTTAACATTAAGAACATAATGGATGTTCATTATCTTTTTCATTTACCATTCCTTTTGGAGTCCCTTTATATTTTCCCAGCAATTCTGTTGGTTTGGTCTAGATAGCTTGCCTAGCAAGGTAGCATAGATCTTTGACATAGGGTTCAATAGGAAGGACTGCATTCGCAGTTACCATGTCCTTTCCAGGCCCTTGTTACTGTAATTTCCTCTTCACTGTTATCCCTGGGAAAGGAGATAGTATCAGATACTCAAGTAAATGTCTTGTACTACACACATACTCTTCTGTATCCCCATTATGTAATATAACTGCTCATTCCCCATAATAATCAATGCCAATAATTACAAGTATGATAGTAGCTCTTATCTAAACCTCTTACTTAAAACTCCAGTTTATCAACATGAGAAAGACACAATGACCAGGGAGCAGCCAGGTACTGCTACATGTTAAATGGAAATTCTGCTTTATTCTCTGGTAGATGCACTATTTTCTCCCAAAGATCAGGGCCTCAAATTAAATTGTTCCTCTAGTTGGGGAATGAAACACACCACCCAAGTGATTCATTGGTAGTGATGCTGAGATGGGCTGTTCCTTCTTCAATGTTTTGCTTCCCAGACTTGTATTTTAGATATTGGAGATATAGAACAATATAATGACTATCAATTAAATGCACATACCGCATTGTAAAGGAAAGGACATAAACCCTACAGAGGTTCTTCTTCAAGTTCTGCCTTTAAAAGGCCGTTGCAACTTTCTATTAGTCTGGCAGCATCTGTGTGATAATGTAGCACAACCAGTGGACTCTCTGGTCATTTGCTTATTGTTGCACCCTTCGCCTTCAAATGAGTCTCTTAATCTAAGGTTGTGTATTAAAGAGTCTTGTGTGGGAGAACCAGAAACTGTGAGTCTGCAGAATATAGGCAGGACGTGGGGTTAGGAAAGGCAAACACACACCAGTATCAATTTAAGGAAGGATGAATTACTATCCCATTCATGGCAGAAGAGCTGTGATGTAATCATCTGTACATAACTATGTGTTGTATTTAAGGGATGGTAGCATACTGAAGTACTAGAAGTAGATAATACTGAAGTACTAGAAGTAGATAAATCAGGCTTGGTAATATGGTGCCCACACTGTGGACCTCAAGCATAGCCTCCATTCCCATCATGACTAATTCGTTACTGTCCCATTGTGAAAACACTGGGATGAGCCATTGTGTCTATCAAGTTTTCAGCTTTTCCACCACTAGGCATTGATATGAATCACAAGTATTGACACACTTGTGACCAGTCTCAACGAACATTTATATTTCTCTCCTCCAGACCTCCCCCATTCTTCTTCTAGACTCCTAAACGTCCAGCTAAGTATTGACAACTATCCACAAAAGTCCATGTATATCTTATTCTCATAACAAGGGAACTGTTCAAATCTCTAGCTAGTCAAAGGACTTCTCCTCACTTCTTATTTCAGAGGCAGCCTTAACCAGCAGTAAATTTTCAGCTCACAACTACTTATTGAGATGACCAAGCTAAATAAATAATAATAAAAAAATAAACAAGCAAACCCTGAGTTTTTTTCTCCCATAGCAGCTATACATAGGGAGGCTAAAGTAGGGGTCATGATACAAGATATTTAGATGTCATAGGTGTTTGGATAACCTGTTTATGTGACTTAATTATGCCCCTCGGACCTTCTCAAACTCTTCCAGAGTCTAGCCACATATCAGAAACTACTTTTGAAAAGTACATAATTCTCTGCTGCACGAGTCATGACTTTCCTCAAGAACTCTAGAGAAAATTTTCCTGTTGTGATTTTTCCAGAGATTCCACAGAGCATTTATATCTATAGTAGATAAAAGATCATATGGGATGAAAGGGAAGTGAATCATCTGGAGTGCCCTCTCTTGCCCCCTGCCCCATTCAAAATGGTATCTTTCCAAGACAATTGATAAATTAGCTGTGGTCAATTAATAAATGGGTTATAGACATTTTCATAAACATTCTCAGAGCTTACTTTCTAGGGAAACATTTAATACTAAATCTCCTAACATGGTTTCTCCCCAAAATAGATTAACTGTATGAGTAGAAACTAAGACTCTATGTAGTTTTTATATGTTGTAATATTTCTGCAAATAAATTTTTCTTACAAAACCCCTTCCACCAAAGATATAATACTAGTGAATTAAATGAAGATTTGATAAGAACAAATGTCTTGCCTCTATTAATTCTTTGAGATAGTTTATTTAGGAGGAGATCATAGGAATTACATCAGACAAGGGACGTCTGGGTGGCTCAGTTGGTTAAGTGTCCGACTTTGACTCAGGTCACAGTTCATAGGTTCGAGCCCCATATCGGGCTCTGTGCTGACAGCTAGCTCAGAGCCTGGAGCCTGTTTCGGATTCTGTGACTCCCTCTCTCTCTGACCCTTCCTGCTCACCATGTCTCTCTCTCTCAGAAATAAATAAAACATTTAAAAAATGTTTAAAAAAAGGAATTACATCAGAAGAGCAGGGATATTACATAGCCATAGAAGAAAAACCAGTCAACAGGGCATTAATGTTGGGAGCAAATGGGGCTCAATCACATTAAAGACCTTCTGAATAATCGTGTAGAACACATCTCAGCAGTGTTATTCTGAAGTTAAAAGTTAGTGTATAAACCACTAAATCTCTACTTTGAGGTATCAGCTTTTTGACATTTCCACTCTATCTTATACACAAATTGATTATGCTCCTACAACCAGAGAAAGCCCTCATATAGAGCGATATTTTCATTAGACTGGAAGTGATGGGCATGTATAGAAACTGTCCTCAAAGCTGAAGGTAAATTATGGTGTGGCCAAAGGAATAGAGGCAGGAATTGGTTGCCATAGATTAATAGCTGGAATATTAAACATATACTTTGGTGTACATAGTTTACGTTTCTTCTTCTGGCATATTAAGTACCTGATATTATTATAAATGATGACTATAGAATTTATAACAATATGTTATGAATATGGGGAGAATAGTAGACCAAGGTGGGACATCCAGTGACCGGAACTATGTGAATCAAGGGCAGAGAGAAGAAGCACTACCAGAGGGGATAGAGCTGTGTGAGGATAGAGAAATTTCTACAGCTCTGTGTCTCAGCATTGGTGACCCAGACTCTCCACTCAGTCAGTGAGACCTGACATGCTGCAACTGGTTACAGGTTTCCTTGTGAAGCAAGGATTCTCATGTTGAAAACTTAGTGAAAACAGTCTTTGTTTACTCCTGGAGTCAATGATTAGGAATAAATTTTTCTTCAGCATTTGATTCGTGGTCAATGATTTGCTGCAGGAGGTAAAACAGTTTTCAGTGCATATCACTTGACTTTTCATTACCACCCTCCTCTCTGTCTCACACACTGGCTAAAATCCGTTTCAATTATTCAATGCAGTATCCTATGATCACTGAATAACAATATAATATTAATAAAAATTTAAAACACTTGAAGTTCTTATGTGCATACAGATATTTTGCCTATCTAGAAAGGAAGGGAACATCAGAATTGATCTCTGGGTAGCCCTTTAGAATCTTATCTGCAGTGGTGATTACCTGTAGTCCCTAATACAATCTGAGGCTATGGAAGACTATTTCTCTTTATTAATAAATTGACCAAATTCTCCATAAGTTATTGAGCCAGATAAATAAACAAAATGAAATTCTAATTGTTCAAGTCTATTATTTATAAGAAACTCTTAAAAAGAAAAGGTTGAAATGTAATTTGTATTTAACATGTAAATATTAGACTAAGGGATAAATTTTCATGATTATTACTTTCCATGCTACCCCATTTCACCCATAATCAAGGTGATGTTTCTCTCTCTCTCTCTCTCTCTCTCTCTCTCTCATCTCTCCATCTTCACCTATGTCTTTCTCCTTCTCTCTGTACTTTGTCATGTTTCCTTGTGCTTCTACTTTGGACCTATGATTTCCATGGACTTCTTCTAGTCTCTAATAACAAAAAGTACTCCAGCTGAAGTGTATAGTTCCATGATGAAGGGTGTAGTTCCATGATACTACAGAAATAAGAATTTTTTGATATTTTAACTCTCATATATATATATATATATATATATATATATATATATATATATATAGTTCTAAATATGGCAGTAAACATTTTTAAGTTTATTTACTTATTTTGAGAAAAAGAGAGAAAGAGAGAGAATATGAGTGTATGTGGGGGGGTGGGGGTACAAAGAAGGAGGGAAAGAAAGAAAATCCCAAACAGGCTCAGTGCTGTCAGCACATGGAGCCCCATGCAGGGCTCGATCTCATGAAACATGAGATTGTGACCTGAGCTGAAACCCAGAGTCAGATGCTTAACCAACTGAGCCACCCAAGTGCCACTGCCGGTAAATTTTTTATCATCAGAAAACATGATTTTAATCATTTTTGTTATTTGTGCTTTTGCATTTAGGTGATTTAGTGATATGCAGAGTAAACTTGTCCTAATACATGTTTTTCTGAAGCTTTCAAATGTAATTATAAAAAAGTAGAATAATTGTTTTTTCATCTCTGGTAATTACAATATGCAGCTGTATTTTTGTAATCTTTGTGATTCTAAATGCATATTATCTCTTTACTGGGGAATATATTGGTTGTTATTAATCATTCTATACTAAATAATAAGATGGGCTTTAGAAATTGGCGTCAACACACCAATTAATGAACAACTCAACATTCTAAGAAAGCTATCTTAAGTTTTTTATTGCCAAGTACAGCTAATTAACTTCTAAACTATATTCTAGGGTATAACAGATGATATCTTTTCATAATTCTTGAAAATTCTTTGTGTTTATATGATAAGAAAATTGAAAGAAACATTCATTTCCCTAAGTAATTATTTTCATTAATATTGGAATCCTTTTATAATTTTTTAGTTTATTAGCTTTATTGCATAGTGTTTATGGGAGCACTTCTTGCCTTATCCCAAATTTGCTTAGAATAATTTGTTGTGTTTATAATATTCTACCCATTCTCAATCTATCAAAATTTTGCATTCCTTTGAGGGATGCCTAATCCAAATGGCATTGATGGCAGTGACTGAATTATTCATTTCTCATTATACAAATAAACTGGAATTTGTGAGAGAGAGGAAAAAATAAACATGAAAATTGGAGTCTGAAAAATCTGGGCTGAAATTCTAAATTTGCCATTTTTTGAGTCCTGTCATTGTAGACTTTGATAAAATGAATAAGATAATGTAAAGTGCCTGGAACCATAGTTTAAAAACATCATATAGATTCCTTAATCTCATATGTAATTTTCTATCTTTTTTTCCATAAAAGATAATAGCCTACTTATTTCTTAACATGTTTTTTCAAGTCTGTAAGATTGACATCCAGGAAGGGAGGAAGGGAGGGAGAACAGATAGAAAGAGAAATGATTTTTAAAAAGGGAAAAAAAGGAAGAAATGAAGGAAAGAAGGTAACAAGGAAAAAAGATGGGGAAAATGGGGACAAGAAGTAGGTGATTTCTTATGAAGCTGTCTTCGTCAGCTCGTGTCCCGCACCCTGCTGGCCTGGGCTTTGTGATGGAAGGACTGGGACCTAAATAAAAAGCCCCACTTCCCCCAAGAGGCTGTGGCCCACTGGGACACTCTGAAGTGGGGGAGGAACAAGGAGGGGCTGCTTCTGGTTTGCATCCTTGCGAATTTCCTTTCACCTTGTGGTTCATATGAATTTCACCCTGGCAGTGCCTCTTCCCAGCAGCCTCAGCGCCTGCTGGTAGCAGTAGCTGATTTCACTTTTCAGTTTTATCAGTGTTTACAGAACCACCCACCTTATCATGCCTCATCCATCAGGCACCAGGGGGAGAGCCTCACCAGGTCCCACCCTTCAGGAGTCCATTTCGTCTCAATAATTCCAACATCTTCTTTTTGTTCCTCGAGGACTAGGATAGTAGCTGCTTCCTGCCTCTGCTGCCTTTGTGATACTTAACAGATCTTGTCTGGGCTGTTTTGTTCTTTGGTTGACAATTTAGTGTGTGATTAACAACTGTTTGTATAAAATTCTATTTGGTAAAGTTAACTGGTATGATTTTCGTCTCCTGACTGGACTTTGATGCAGAGGCAGAAAAAGAAAAAGAAAAAGGATAACATTCATTTTGTGCCCAATATATGCCAACTACATTGCTAAGTATTTCAGAGGTACATTTCATTTTAAATCACATGTGTATTGTGTAAAAAAATAATACATCTGACAAACACAGCAGCTGAGTAACTCGCCTAAGTTGCATAGCTTGTAAGTGGGAAAGCAGATTCCCACTATGAACTCTTTTAATAAAATGTTGATTTTGGAGGTCCCTGGGTTGATCAGTCGTTAAACTTCTGACTTCGGTTCACATCACAATCTCACGGTTAGTGGGTTTGAGCCCCACCTGAGGCTCTGTGCTGACAGCTCAGAGCCTGCCTGCTTCAGATTCTGTGTGTGTCTCTTTCTGCCCCTCTCCCCCCATGCTCTGTCTCTGTCTTTTAAAAATAAATGTTAAACAAATAAAAATAAATAAAATGTTGATATTTTTATTCAGTATTAACTTCTTTAACTTTGATGAACATTGTCTATGAACATTGTGTTTATTGTTATAATTTCAATGAACACTGTTATGTAAGCAATGCACAGGCAGTAATCACTTGTTGATAATCAGTATAAATTGAGTAATTGTTATTGGTAGGCATGTATTTTTAATGCTTTATATATATAAATTCACCTATTCTTCACAATAATCTTATGAGGTGTGTTTTAATGAATCTTGATTTGTGTCAGGTTTTTTTAGTTTTCATTTGCACATATAGTTAATTCTAGTGCAAGGGAAGATGTTGGCAAAACAGTGATCCAATTCTGTAGCCTATAATGAGAGGGATTCAGATGAAAAAAGATGAATACTTTCTCAACAAAGTTGTGGAAAACTGGTATTATTTTTAAGAAAGGATGTGAAACTGTGCTTAGAAGATACTTTGAAAGCAATGGGGTCAAGAACAAAGTAGTGGCTTCAAAGGAGTTCTTGTCTGTGATGGTTAATTTTGCATGTCAACTTGACTAGCTACAGGGTGCCACATTAGACATTACTTCTAGGTATGTCTATGCAGGTATTTCCTGATAAGATTAGCACTTGCATTGGTGGGCTCAGTAAAGTAGATTGCCCTCCTCAGTGTGAGTGGAAGTAATCCAAGGTGTTAAAAGCCTGAATAGAATAAAAGTCAGAGCACAAAGTAATTTGCCTCCTTTTTCTGTCTCACTAATTAACTGAGATATCTCATCTCATCTTCTCCTGTCCTTGACCTGAGATTAATACCATCTGCTTCCATGCTTCTCAGGTCTTTGGGCTTAATTATACCTCCAGCTTTCCTGGGCCTTTAACTTGCAGACAGAAGATGGTAGGAATTCTCAGCCTCCATTATTATATACCCAGTTTCTCATAATCTATTGATCTATCTATCTATCTATCCATATATCATGTATCATTTGATTCTGTTTCTCAGCAGAACCCTGATTAATATTCTTTCTTTATTCATTTTAAATCTATTAAGTGCCTGCTTCTATGTGTCAGGCTCTAAATTCAGTCGTGCAGATTTATACTGTAGTAGATTTAATTACTGGCCCCAGTTCCTCCTCCTGCATAACTTTGTCATTTTCCATGTAATTTAACAATTTCTCTTCTACAGGAATATACTTCCCTGTCTCTTGACTTTGGAATCTGATTTTGTTTGGTCAGGAGATGTGAGTAGATATGATACAGCTAAGGGCTTACAGCATCAGGCTTGCTCTCTTTGATCACTTTGATCTCTTAATCACAGAGATTTGCAGAAGAACCACCCTGCTGAGCTCAGGCTACATCAGCCAAGGGATAAACACCTGAGACTAGCTGTGTTGAGATCAAAACTATTTAAATAAAAATTCTTAAGACTCTTGGGTGGCACAGTTGGTCAAGCATCAGACTCTGGATTTTGGCTCAGGTCATGATCTCATGATCATGAAATGAGATCAAGCCCTGGGTCAGATTGCATGCTGGCCATGGAGCCTGCTTCAGATTCCCTCTCTCATTTTCCCTCTGCTCCTCCCCAATGTGGTCATTCAATTTCTCTCTCTCTCTCTAACAAAAACAAAAACAAAAACAAAAGCCACTTCTTTATCAGACAGAACAGCTATCTGATACAGATGCATAAAATATAGTTTTTGGCTTTCAGTAAATAATGGTTAAGTAGTTATAATTATATAAACACATATAATACTATTTGATTATGACACCAAGGCAGGTATTTTAAAAGAACTATCAGAGCACACATGTGGAAAAACAGATTGTCTTTGGTATTGTGATCGTGATTGTATACTTTGTCACATGTATACATTTATAATGGTAAGAATGTTCTTAACTGACAATATGGCATTTCAGTACATATAGAGAAATAATATAAAAATTTAATGTGATAAAATAATCACAGAGACTTCTTCAGACCTTGCTAGTTACTTACCCAACATCCACCCTCCTCTCCTTCCCAAATAAAAGCACACCAAATTTGTCAGGGAAGCTAAGGTGAAAGACAGCATCACCTAGCCACACTTGTGTCTTAGTATGACCATGTAACACAGATTCTGATTAATGCAACATAAGCAGAAGAGCTGTATTCAGCTTTTTAAAAGGCTCCTTAAAGAGAGCTTACTCAGTTGAAAATTATCCTTTTGGCCTTTTCCCCCATCCTGTTGGATTAAGGATCTCATAGTCTACTAGACATCTTGGAGGATGACTTGACTTAATAGATATGGGCACTGATGGTGACAGAGTAAGGAAATAAAAGAGTCTTGGATGCTTTCAAAAGTGGAGGTTCCCAGTTGGGGAGTTGTTGTTTTATGTGTGTTTCCATTATTCTTATTTTGAGACTTTTAATATTTTCTGAAAAGCCACAGAGGCTATTCTTAAAGAATCATAATGCAGATATTTTTCCAGAAAATAAATGTAAAAATGCAAAAACAATGTTTAATTCGTATTTTAACTCCCAAAGGCATGCATAAAAGTTTTTTTCCTAGTTTTGGTAGTTGGAAACCATGAAATCTCCTAGCATCCTTATCTGTACTTCTATAGCACTTCTAAATCTCCTAATGCTATGCTTCATCCGCATTCTTCTGCTAGTACTGTCAGTTGGGAAAGATCTGAAATATTCATTCATTCATACAGGGCATATTCACTATTTATAACATTTCACTATGTCACATACTCTAAATCTATATCCCCTGGGCAAATTTGAAAATTTAAAGTAAAGGACAAATATCAAATACTGGAATTTTTCAAATAATCAACTTGTTGATCAGAACACCACACCATCTAAGACTTTGACCTCTTCAACAAACATACACCACCATCATTACTACTATTCTCTCTCTAAATAAATACTCTTTTATCAAAAATGAAAATGAGATCACTGAATCAGTAGATTAATTTTGATAAATGTCAAGACTGGGCAGAACCACCAACTCTATAACTTTTAAAAGAAATCCTACATATTTGAGTGAAAATAAAAACAGGAGAAATATTATCCTGGTTTGGTTAAAAATTCATCCCTTTTAGGACGAAGTAGGACAATTTCCATCATTGGCTAGGACTTAACTTGTTTGTCCAATCAGAATTTCTGTGCACTCCTATATCTTCCTTCATTGACTGTAAATATCTGTAGGTCCCATCTATGAAAAAAAATCATTTGTTACAATTCCTGCCTTATCTATTGTCATCGAGGCATAAGCACCTCTTGTTATTTTGTTCTGTATGAAAAACTTTTTCGTTGTATCTTACAACTTACTTCCTTTTAAGATAATGTTCATTAGTTAAGTTTTGACAATTAGTTAAATTTGACAAATGAAAAAAAATTTCATTTTTGCATGTAGTGTATGTCCCCTATAGCAATAGGACTAAACTGTTGAAAACCTACCCCAGAATCTCATCCTGCCCATGGATGAGTAAAATGCAAGTTGATTTTTCAATCACACAGGGTGTCTGTTGTTAAAGTAAGGGTGCTGCTTGGTAAAGCAAGGAATCCTGTAAGTTGGAAAGGGCACTGACAGGAAGATTCTAATAAAGCTAAGGACACTGAGACTAAATTCTGATGAGTTCTCTTTGTCAATGGAAGAGGCCTCCCTACTCTCAGTAGAATCAGTCTCCATACCCCCAGTGAAAGTACCTCTCCACCTTGTCTTTACATATTAGCGCTGCATTCCCTGAGGAAACTATAATGGCTACTCCTGAGACAGTTGCCATGCAAGACAATGCTGGTTCTCCCTGGTTATAGGGAAAGTGAACAAAAGTCTAACCTGAAACATAAAGGTGATTTTCAAGTCAGTTTCAAGAACCAAAAACCACTGAATGAAGAGAAAGCTGGATTCCATTGAATAAGGACCCTGGTACACTGTCCACAACATGTTACTCATTTTTCTCGCAACCTGACCCAATGGGGCCCATGATATTTTGCCAGATTAACTGTACACTGCAGAAAAGGAAATAAACAGACCTTGGATGACACTGGTTCTGAACTGACTCTAATATCGAAACACCCAAAATATCACTATAAGATGTCGGAGTAGGGCTTATGGAGGTCCAATAAACCAACGGAGTTTTGACTCTAGTTTATTTCACAGTAGAATAAGGAGGTCTCCTAACACATCCTATGATTATTTTTTTGGTTCTGAAATGTAAAATTAGATTAGATATGCTCAGTGGCTGGCTTTGTGTCCTGACCTGTGAACTGAGGGCTATTATGTGAGGGCAAGCCAAGTGGAAGCCACTGAAACTGTCAATCTAGAAAATACATGAACCAAAAGCAAACCTGGAGGGATTATAGAAATAAGTGTCATCATCAGGGACTTCAGGATGCAAGAGTGATGATTTCCACCACATCCCCATTCAACTTGCTTATTTGACCTGTACAGAAGACACAGGGATATGAGAAAATTACAGTGGATTATTGTAATTTTAAACAAGCTGTGACTCCAATTGCAGCCACTGCACAAGATACAGTTTCAATGTTTAAGCAAATTAATACATCCCCCCTAGCCAAAAAAAAAAAAAAAGGCACAACACCTAGTGTACTTCTTTTCATTTTGGAGACAACATATTCCTCATTTGGGTGTATTGCTCTGGCCTATTTACTGATCTATCTGAAAAGTTGTAAATTTTGAGTGAGGTCCAAAACAAAAGAAGCTTCTGCAACAGGTCCAGGCTACTGTGCAAGCTGTTCTGCTTCTTGTGATACAGCAGATCCAATAGAAATGAATTCTCAATGGTATATAAGGATTCTAATTGAAGCTTTTGAGAAGTTCCCATTGGTGAATCACAGCACAGGCCCTTAGAATTTTGGAGAAAAACTCTGCCATCCTTTGTGGATTGCTGTTACCTTCTTTTTTTTTTTTAATTTTTATTTATTTCTAGGAAAGAGAGAGAGACAGCGTGAGCAGGGGAGGGTCAGAGAGAGAGGGAGACACAGACTCCGAAACAGGCTCCAGGCTCTGAGCTGGCAGTCAGCACAGAGCCCGATGCGGGACTCTAACCCACGAACAGCGAGATCATGACCTAAGTGAAAGTCGAAAGTCGGACGCTTAACCGACTAAGCCACCCAGGCACCACTGTGGATAACTGTTGCCTTTTTCGAGAAACAGCTCTTGTCCTGGTCCTGGGCATTAGTGGAGACTAAACATTTAACCAGGGGCCACTAAATCACCAAGTAACTAAGTTGCCTATCATGAACTGGATGTAATCTGCCCCACCATACCATAAAGCTAGACATGCCCAGCAGGACTATATCATCAAATAGAACTGGTATATAATCAGATTCCAGCTGGCCCTAAAGGCGCAAGGATATTACATGAAGAAGTGGCCCAAGTGGCCCACCTCTGTTACATTGCCTTCTCTCTCCAAGCTTGCACCTTTGGCCTCATGGGGAATTCCCTAAGATTAGTCAACAGAGGATAAGAAGAATCAGATCTAGCTGGCAGATGGTTCTGCATAATATGCAGTTACCACCTAAAACTGGACAGTTACAGCACTGCAAAACTTGTCTGAGACATTCATGAAGGACAGTGATAAACAGAAAAATCCTCCCAATGAGCATAACTTTGAGTAGTGAACCTAATTGTTTACCTTTCTTGGAATGAGAAATAGCCCAACATATAATTGCATATTGATTCATGTGCTGTGGCCAATGGTTGGGTTGGATGCTCAGGGACTTGGAAATAAAATGATTAGAAAATTAGGGACAAAGAAATGTAGGGAAGAACCTCTCTTAGATTAAACGGTTAAATAAACGGTTAAATCAATCTGTGGATACTAGTCAAGATTTCCCCCCATCCATCCCTGTTATTATCTAATGGACTCATGAACAAAGTAGCCATTGTGGAGGAATGGAGGTTATGCATGTGCTCAAAACTCTGGACTTACACTCACCAAGGCCAATGTGGACTTGACCACCATTGGGTGCCCAGTCTGTCAGCAGCAGAGACCAGCAATGAATCTCTGATATGCACCATTACCTGAGGTGGTCAGCCAGATACCTGGTGACAGGTTGATTACATTTAACAGCTTCTATCTAGGAAGAGACAATGTTTTATTCTTACTAGAATAGACAATCTGGATACAGAGTTGCCTCCTCTGAAAGTAATGCTTCTTCCAGAACTACCATCTGTGGACTTTCAAAATGCTTTATCCGGGGCGCCTGGGTGGCTTAGTCGGTTAAGCGTCCGACTTTCGCTTAGGTCATGATCTCGCGGTTCGTGGGTTCGAGCCCCGCGTCGGCTCTGTGCTGACTGCCAGCTCAGAGCCTGGAGCCTGTTTCAGTCTGTGACTCCCTCTCTCTCTGACCCTCCCCTGCTCACGCTGTCTCTCTCTCTCTCTCTCCCATAAATAAATAAAAATATATAAAAAAACAAAACAAACAAACAAAAAAATGCTTTATCCATCTTCCTGATATTCCATATAGCATTGCTCCTGATTAAGGAACTCATTTTATGGCAGAAATACATCAATGAGTCATGTTCATGAATACATTGGTCTACCTTGTTTTCCAACTGGGGTGATTAAGCCTGACTACCAAGGAATAATTGGACAACTAACCAACTGCGGAAGTAAGAAAGAGTATAGGAATATACTATAGTGTATATTCTGGAATATTTTAGAGTGTTTCGTAATATTGGGGCTTCTGGGTGGCTCAGTTGGTTGAGCATCCGACGGGCTCAGGTCACGATCTCACCATTCATGGGTGCCAGCCCCGCATTGGACTCTGTGCTGAATTCTTGCTCAGACCCTGAAGCCCACTTCAGATTCTGTGTCTCCTTCTCTTTCTGCCCCTCCTCTGCTCATGCTCTGTTTCACTCTGTCTCTCAAAAATAAATAAATGTAAAAAAACAATTTTTAATAGAGTGTCTCATTTAAACATCTTGCATCTCTCATTAACACATCTTGCAATTACAATCAATGGAAAATGGAAAACTACAACAATCCAACCTAGGCAGCACTATTAATGGCTCTGACTCATCCAGAGTTCAGGAATGAGGTTTGGGTCACACACTATGTAAAAAATCACTACAGCTACAAAAATAAATACCATAATTGTCATGAGTATTTCTTCTCTATTTTGTTATGGATATGTTAGTGTGTGTGTGTGTGTGTGTGTGTGTGTGTGTGTCTGTTTGTGCATGCACACACGCAAGCATGCACATGTGTGTATAGAAAATATCTTTGTTTTCTTTCTCTTCTTCTCTTATTACATAATGTAAAATGTAGTGACTTTATGTCATAGTATTTAGTATTGCCAATTTTACATGAAGTTATGGGATATCAAGATAAATAAACATCACCCAAGTACTTTACCCCTTCTCCTGGGGAAGGAACTCATTTTTGGTTGTATGCAGGATCTCTGCATCATGGCAGATAGAATAATGATTGTTATTGTCTTTCCTTGGAGATTAAGTATGGTTTAAAGGGATGTGTAAGGGTACCATCTTAAGAAGGGGTACTTACGATGGTTAGTTTTGAATCAACTTGATTGGGCCATGAGATGTCCATACATTTAGTTAAACACTATTCTAGTTATATCTGTGAAGGTGTTTTTAGGTGAGGTTAATATTACAGTTAGCAGACTGAGGGAAACAATTACTCTCTTCATGTGATAGGGCATTATCCAGTCTTATAAAAGGGCTGAAAAAAAAAAAAAGATTCACTTTCTAGAGAGGAAAGGGATTTCCTCTTGACTGACTGCCTTCGAGCTGAGACATTATTTTCTTCTCCTGCCTTTGGACTCAGACTGAAACATTAGCTCTTTCGGAGCCACCAGCCTTTAGGCTACAAATACATTATGGTTCTCCTGGGTTTTCAGCTTGCTGACCTGTTAGCTTCACAATCACCTGAGCAAATTCCTTATAATTAATCTTGATTATATCTATACATCTATATCTCTGTCTACATCTATCTCTTATTTGTTCTATTTCTCTGGAGAACTCCAATACAGAGGAAGGTAACAATTAACATTTTTCTCGAAATCATTCCAGTTTGTTCGTCTCTGCTTGTAAACTTTTCTTCTTTACTTTTAGTGGGAGCTGCATAAGACATTAAGTCAATCAGTTCAATACAGCGAGATATTGATATGGATTCAGTGGTCATCCCAGTGTAAGTTAAAAGATTTAACCGAATCATATGACTATGTCAAAAATGCAATCGTTTATAAAACTATAGAGGTTTCAGACGCTCTTCATGAAAAGGCCTAGTAAATTTTGCAAATGCAGTGAATGACTTTCTCACCATCATTGTGAATTGTGGCAAATGACTACCAGAATAAATCCCTCATTCTCTTTGATCTCAGAAATCTTTAAATCTTGTAGAGACTGATTAAGCAGGAACTGAGGCCGTGCTGAAACCTGTAAGTATAAATGTGGTGTCAGGGTATCCCAGTAGCCCGGCTGTCCCAAATATACCTACTGCTCACCGGCTGCCACTGCCCTGTGTCTTTTTCTCTGAACAATACATAGTAATACTCAGTCGCTTTATTGTCCTGGTCTATATTGTAAGTAACTCTCAGAAAGAACTCATTTGGTCTTTTGTTAAAGACTAAGTGCTACTGTGATTGGTATTATATAACTACCTATGGGAATGGAGCATTATCTCTTGTATTGTGAAGCTATGCCATCCTTCACCCTATTAGCTGTTGTAAAAGTCTGATGAAATCCTGAGTTTATATTCACACACACAAAAAAGTCTCTTAGCTTTAAGATTACTTTCTATACATTTCCTAGGTGATGTATAGACTTAAATGACTCAATTTCCTATTCATCACATTTTTAAGCACTGAAAATGTAACCCAGTTGGCTGGTATTGGAAACAAGTGGGAGCAATTTTAAGAGGACATTTTTTCCCTTTTACATCAAATTATGTGATTATATGAAAGTGCTTTAAAAGGAAAGTAAGGGCTGGCAGTGAAAAGCTGATTAAAAGAAAAGTTTGGGTAGAAAATAAACTCTCAATAAAGTATCTCTTTAAAAAAAAGAAGGCTAAAGAAATTTGGCTTTCCTTCCTGCATTCTTGCATAACGACTTCCATATAGAACTTCAAAAAAGTGAAATTTCTTATGGATATGACTTTGTAAGAATATGCTTATTGTTTGAAACTTTAAGGAGTAAAACTGTTACTAAAATGTGTATTTTGATTGTACTTTCATAAATTCATTTACCTTTGAGGCACTATAATAAACCTTCTTTTTAAAGGGAATTTTATGACAAACCTGCCACAAAGTGAATTTCATGCATAATTTGTTGTATGTATTACAGCAGGCCAAATATTTTTAATTAGTATGAGGAAACTTGTCAATGACCTTGAAGTGCTATTAAGATATTATAGTGTTTATTTTCAACAGATATTCTTCATGCAGTCCTGATATATTTAGAAGGCAGGAATCATGTCATCCTATTTGAGAGACAATAATAGATATGACACTACATTGTACTGGGCTCTCAGGAATGTTACTTGATGGTGACAATTCAAATTATCACGGCAATGAAAATTGTCACACAAAAGGGGTAGGTGTTCCTAGAGCAGTTGACAAAGTACCGCCTGTCAGCATTCACTCAAATCATATATTGTTAACTTTATTAATAGGACTTTTTAAAGCCTTTTCAGTATTGACCTGTGGCAGTGGCAATCACTGTTTTCTATCTTTTTATTAGAGAATGTTCTCTGCACTCAAACAAACAGTGGTACAAGTAGTTGTGGATCAAAATGACTGAAGGGGAATAACCTTGGGTTTTAAATTAGTTTGACCTTTCAAAACTATTTTTAAACACTCAGCTCACGGAGGATTTGACCTTTGTCATTATCCAAGGACTTAGTGTTATTTGAAGATTTAGCTCATTAATAAAATTAATGGTATGTTATGCACTGAGGGAAAATAATAATTTTATGTGGTTTACATTGGGTGGATTAGGGCTAACTGTAAATTCTTTGTATATCACACATACACAGATGTTTTCTAAAATGAATTGCAACTGCGTGCATAATTTCCAGGCAATAAACCTACACATTTTTATGGTAAAACTATATTAAGTATCAATTTCTTGTGCCAAGGATAAGGAGCCAAAAATAAGATTTAAAAAAACCCTATCATTTCTAGAATGGTAATCAATATATGCCCACATTTTCTCAATTGTTATCTAAAACAAGATAGGTTCAAGATCTATTAGTTGCCAGGGACATTGCATATCTTTTTTCTTAAGTAGTAAAGTATTCACAAAATACCCATTTGGTTTTTAGAGCAGACACACACACACACACACACACACACACACACACACACACACAAATTTGACTTAGCTGATGACTCTAATCAGTTCTCATAGAGCATATTAGGGGTGATAGAACTCTAATTTTGATCTGTCTCAAACAGCAATTCTCTTTAAAAAGAATAAAACATGTTCTTTTTAATACTGTAGAGTGGGCGAAGTCAGGATTTAATGGACACATCAACAAAGGATTTTGTTCTTGAATCAAAGAGAAAAGCTGCACCACTAATGAAAAATATAAAAGTGTTGACTGATTTGGTTTTGTTATAAACAAATTATAGAGTAACAGAAAGTTTAATATGAAAAAAATCTGCCTTACGATGCTGCTTGCACTCCATCATATCATAAGATTACAAATGATTGTTCTTTGAGAGCAGACAGCAATCATTCACTGGAAAATTATGTGACTGTTGTGAATGATCCTCAATTGTACTTTTCAACATAAGACTGAAGAATGAAAATGTTTCCTAGGATTAACAAACCTTGCTAAGGTGGACTTTACAAAGTGGATGGTAAAAGAAAAGCAGATAAATTCTCTCCCCAAAGACATTCTCTCACTAAAAATAAAAGAATAAAAGAAAAACCACATGTTTAATATACTTATTATGTATAATATACTTTTATATGCATATATAATATGCTTATAGTATATATACATATATATATACACATCTTTGAGTTTTTTCCTTAGGTGTGATAATTTGCCTAAAATTTCAGATATTATGCATGTAAATACATCAAATATATGTGAGTAGAACTGGAGTTTATAAATGAACATTCTTAATTCTAATTGTTTCCAATGAGACCCGAGCCATCTTATATTGAGAAAGGCAATTAAGCTACTACTCAGTACTCTCTGTATCTTTTATTGTGATCTTGATAGAGTTAATTCAGTGCTGACAGTTCTGAAAGAATTTGTATTTTAGCCTGTTCTTCTAATCTCCTGATAACTCATTAGTGAGATTTCTTGATTATCTAGACTCCAAATTGCAGAAAGTACTCACTTCTTTCAAGAGAAACCAGTTTATGTTCATTTTGTTTTTAGATTTATTTTGTTTTGTTTTGTTTTTGTGCATAATGATATTTTATATCCCCATAATATTCTATTCTCTAGGTTTAATTTTGATAGATTTGTAAATAAAAAAGCATAATAGTACCCATAAAAAATTATTTATAATTTTTCAAAAACTCAACTTTGAAATGGTTAGCCACAATTTAAACAAGTAAACATTCAAATTTCAGATGAGAAGAAAGAAAAATAGCATGTGGTATATGCAGTATCTGCCAAATAACTGGATATTAAAATGTCATTGTTGAAAAGTATCAATTTAAGGATTGGAAAAGTACAAAATTTTAACATGGTAAAATGGAAAACTAATCTACTATTTAGATTCACAGAGTAAAGAGTAGGAATTGGAATGCCATTAACTGTTGTAATAAGTTCTTTCACTGAATTGTTTAATTTTCTTAAGTAAAAGAATAAGTTCTTTCACTGAATTGTTTAATTTTCTTAATCAACTTTAATACCATGACTGATTCATTAAACTGAAGATTTTACATAATTTAGACATGGTATAAGAATTCTACATAACTGTATTGCTCAGTTTGAAAAAAAATTGAAATTAGTTGGAGTGCTCACTTAGTATTATCTTGAGTAAAGAAAAACAAATAAAAGAGTCTATTAGGAAGTTATATCAAAGATTACTAGGACTTTTTGAAATAGTTTTTGGTAAGTTTTTGTGCCTGTTTCCTACTGTATGGCTGATACCTCCATTAAGATATGTTAATCTATGCTGCTGAGATCGTAACAGGCAACTTCAGTACCAGTTCTGGGTGATAATCAGTAATAAAATGTTTATCAACCAACTGGAACATGCCGTTATGCAAAAAATAATTAATGGTTTCTACAACAAATTTATAAGTGGGTATTGTGTGGTCCAGGTGTCCATTGGTGGATCATAAATCAATATTTATATTGATTTATATAGTCTGATGACACCCACATGCTCTTCTAAGGAACAAGGGCACACAGTTCAAAATAATGTTAATTCTGTAGTACAAGAGTCTGCAGTTTATAGTCTGTGGAACTAACTACAGACTTGAATAAGACTGGGTTAGAGGAAGGCCAATTGCTTGATACAGAAATCAGATTCTAAACTTGGTTTTAGAATTGTGTTTAAACAAATACGACAGTATTCGATGAACTAACAAAACCCTTGGTGCAATAAAGTAACAGACAAAAACACCAGTATAGTATGTATGTAGATGAGTGCAGTTGTTTTTAATTCTATAATTTTTTTCTTTTAAAAAACTCCACACAGCCTGGCATATCTACTGTGAATCAATGAGGCATAACTAAATTTCTGAATTTCTCAGGGAGAGAGATAGTTTGGGTAATGAACTATAAAAGTATATATAATTGAGCTATTGGCAGTATGCAATGTTTTAGCATAATGTAGAAATCTTCATTGTGCTACAGGTAAATGGGAAGATTCTTTTCAGTATATGGGCAGTAAAAATTTGGCTATCCAAATTTGTAGACAATAAAACAGATAGCTTTACTTTGTTTTACTATTTTTTTTTTTTTTGCTTTTGAGCCAAAATGCCAGGAGATAAAAGAATTAAAAAAGAAAAGTGCTGAAGACAAGAAGAAGAGCATGGAAATTATAAATTTGCCAATCCAGTAAGAATACTAATAACAGGAAGAATTAACCAAAAACAGAAAAAGAAACATTGCTGTCCACTTAATTCAGGAAAGCTCAGGACATTCTATAACTTATATTTGACTGGGAGTGAGAGATAGTCTAGTCAATTGACCTGGGACTTAGGAGCTCTACAAAACTTCTAGGAACCCCAAGTTCAGATTAAATGCTAAAACAAAGATATTTTACTTTTCATTTACAATGTATAATCTATCTGCTATTGGCTTCTAGTATATGAAGCAGCTTGTTTATTGCATTCAAAAGAGTATGGTAATCTTTTAAACCACATTGTTTTTTAGTAGATTAGTGTAGTCTCCAGTAATGAGAATGTACGTTTGTTAATCTAACAGAATTCAGTGCATTGTCCTCCTCTGAAATAACCAATTCTCTCTAGGGAAAAAATCTATGTGGCTTGCAAACATTAGGAAACACATAGAAAAAAAGTTTCTACTCTAAATGGAAGTTTTGTTCCCCCAGACCTTGGCAGTCTGCGTGTTTTGATGGGGGTAGAGACAAGGAAACAAAACAATTTTGTGTGGATTCACACTGCTCCTAAAACCACTACTCCCTTAGTGTCTACAGATCACTGCATCAGTCTCCTGTCTCCTGAATAATTTACATGTCAGTATCCCTGTTTTCCTTCCTACAGGTTTGATTCTATTAGAACTATTCCAGTCTATCAGACAAATCTGTGGATGTCTGAAATTTACTATAAACAAAATTCAAATTCTTACCCATGGGGTTTACATGAGGACTCCATTCAAATAGGTCATTGATAAAATAAGTGCTTATATGATGTCAAACATTCCTTGGTAAATACTGAAGACTATGACTTCCAAGAGCGCACAGAGAAGCTTTAAGAAAGGAGAGGATATGGTTTCAGAATAGGTAAGAGTTAAACCATTACCTCTGATTCAACCAAAGTCTTTATATATTTATATTAATTCTTCCAATTTTTATGACTTTGGTAAGTCTAGACCAAGAAGAGTAATGTTAGTCTATTGTCAAGCACTTTTAAAATTCTCTAAATAGATAAAATTTTACTTGAAAATACACTTCCTTGCACTAATTGTAACTATGCCAATTAAATTATGTATGGTGATATCCATAGAAAATGTTATTGATAAAAATTTATGATAGATATGAAGCTGGATAAAAATTCTGGAAGGATTTGCAGGATAGATTACAGAGTAGGAAGGTCCTGGTTTCACTTTGCCCCATGTATACAACTAGATAACACCCATGTCAGTGTAACTAAACCAGAAAATGGCCTGAATAGCATATCCTCCACAGCTAAATGTAGAGAAGAGGCCACATCTAAGAGGGTAGGAAGGGTGGAGACAAAATCGGGAGCCAAATGGACCCACATGGAGGCCCACGCTAGGAAGACAAATCCCCTTTACATTTGGCCAGAGGGGCCTGCTTCATGAGTTTTTACAATCAGTGGCTTAACACCTGGAACTTTAAAAATCAGAAGGCCTAGCTTTGGGAGGGCTGGGACGGCAATAGGAAATTGAGTCGCTGCCCTTGAAGAGACAGCACAAGAAACAGCTCTGCTAAGATACAGCACTGAAGCAACAGTTTGAAAAATATCTGCGACATTGGGGAAGGAGATTTGTTCACTAATCTCAGAGCATGTGCTGGAGTGAGAAGGGGAATCATTGAGAGATTTCTCCAAGAATAAAATAGCTGGCAGTCACCATTTTCCTCATCTGCTCCCTCGTCAAAATACACAGACACCTGTAAGGAACCCTGTAGTACAACACTCTCCTACTACCTTGCCAAATGTGCACCCCCTTTCCATGCTTTTCTGTGAACATGCCCCACCATCCAAGCTTGAACAGTTTTCGGGTGGTTTCAGGTCTCCTCCAACAGCAGACTAGTGCAGACTATATTGGCCCCACACACTGGAGTGTGGCCCCTGCAGTAAACCCTTACCTGGAGCCCATCCAAAGCAGTGTCACAAGCCTAGCAGTGTGCAAGCAGCCCCGACAGGGGTCAGCACATTCCAAAGTGACTTCTTCCCTGGAGACAGAGGGGGAAGCCACACACACTAGTCTGACGACAATCCCTACATTGGCTAGGGACACACAAGAGATATGGCTGCAGGCTCTGCCCACCAATGAAAGCTTCTCAGGAGACAACACAGGGAGAGCACCCTGAAGTTTGGTGCTACAGCCTCTCTGGGGAAAGCCTGGTCTGCTTCAAATCAAGCCCAAGGTGATTGTGGACTACCCCACAAATAACACAGGAACCAAAACTTCCCCAAAACGGTCAGAAAGAGCCAATGCAGATGATTGGACTGAAGGCAAATGTAGATCACCCACAACAGTAGGGTACTCACAAACACATAGGAGACCCCCCTGAAAATCGTGTTCTGGTAAATAGAGGACACTGCGCCACATGACCTCTTCTTCATAAGGTCACTTTTCAAGAGCAGGGGACATATCTGACTTCCCTAACACACAGAAACAGACACAGGAAGTTAGAAAAACGAGGAGACTAAGGAATATGCCCTAAATGAAAGAAAAGAACAAAATCACAGCAAGAGAGCTGAACAAAATGGAAATAAGTAATCTGCCTGAAAGAGAATTTAAAGTATTGGTCATAAATATACTAATTAGAATTGAGAGAAGAGTGAAGGACTTCAACAAGACGTTCAACAAAGAGATAAAAAACATAAAATGAAAACCAAAAATAACATCCTCAATAACTAAAGCTAAAAATACACTAAAAAGGCCATGGGTGACTCAGTCACCAAGCACCCAACTCCTGATTTCAGCTCAGGTCATGGTTCCAGGGTTGTGGGTTAGAGTCACACATCAGGCTTCATGCTGAACATGGAACCTGCTTGAGATTCTTTCTTTCTGTCCCTCTCCCCCCACCCAACATTCCTTCTCTTTCTCAAAAAGTAAATAAATAAATAAATACACTAGAGATAGTAAATAGTTTACTAGAGAAAGAAGAAAAATGAATCAGTGACCTGGAGGACAGATTAATGGAAAGCAATCAAGAAAAACAGGAGAGAAAAAAACGAATAATAAAAAATAAAAATAGATTAAGGGAACTCAGAGGCCTAATCTAGCATAATAATATTCATATTACAGGGATCTCATAAATACAAGGACAGAAAATTTACTCAAAAGAATAATAATTGAAAACTTTCCAAATCTAAGGAAGGAAAGAGATATCCAAATCTAGGAGGTAAAGAGACCCTCCAAGAAAATCAACACAAGGAAGTTCACACCAAGACAAAGAGTAACTAAAATGGGAAAAAAAAGTAGTGATAAAAAGAGAACTCCAAATGAACCAAGAGAAAAACAAACCCCATAAAGCTATCAGCTGATTTTTCAGCAGAAATGTAGGCCAGAAGGGGGTAGATGATATATCCAAAGGGTTGAAAGAAAAATGAAACAAAACAACAACAACAACACACACACACACATACAAACCAAACCAGACCAAAACAAAACACTTCAGCCAAGAATAGTCTATCCAGCAAGTCTGTCATTCAGAATATAAAGAGAAGTAAAGGGTTTCCCAGACAAACAAAAGTTAAAAGAATTCCTCACCATTATACCAGCTTTATAAGAAATGTTGAAAGGGACTCTTTGAGTGGAAAGACCGTAAGCAAAGGTAAGAAAAGCAGGAAGCAAAAAACTAGTAAAATTAAGTATATCTATAAAAATCATTCACAAAATAAAAGGTTGTAAAATATGATTCTATATACCTAAAACATAATGGGGAAAGGAGTAAAAATTTAGTTCTTTTAGAAAGGATTCAAACTTAAGCAACGATCAATATACACTGCTATATGCATAAGATGCAATATATTAAACTAATGGTAACCACCAGTCGAAAACCAGTAATAGGTATGCAAAGAATAAAGGGAAAGTAATCCAGGTGTATCACTAAAGAAAGCTAGCAAACCATGAAGGAGAGCAAGAGAAGAAAGGAACAAAGAAGAACTACAAAAACAACCATAAAACAAGTAATAAAATGGCATAAGTACATATCTGTCAATATGACTTTGGATGAAATGGATTAAATCCTACAATTCAAAGACATAGGGTGATAGAGTGCATAAAAAATCAAGACCTATCTGTATGCTGCCTATAGGAGACTAGATTCAGACCTAAAGATACATGCAGACTGAAAGCAAAGGGTTGTACAAGCATTTATCATACAAATGGAAGTGAAAACAAAGCTAAAGTAGCAATACTTACATCAGACAAAATAGACTTTAAAATTAACACTGTAGCAAGAGGTAAAGAAGGACACTATATAATCATAAATAGAAAAATCCAACAAGAAGATATATTGTAAATATTTATGTACTCACTACATAAAATATTTAATAACAAACATAAAGAAACTAATTGATAGCAATACAATAATTGTTGGAGACTTTAACACTCCACTTACATGAATGGACAGCTCATCCAAACAGAAATCAATAAGGAAAGAGTGGCTTTAAATGACACACCAGACTGGATGGATCTAACAGATTTATTTAGAACATTTTATCTTAAATATACATTCTTTTCAGTAGCACATGGAATATTCTCCAGAAAAGATAATAAATTGGGCCACAAAACAAGTCTCAAAAAATTAAAAAAAGACTAAAGTCACACTATGCATCTTGTCTGACCACAGCACTATGAAATGGGAAATCAATCACAGAAAAAAAAAAAAAAAAACACAAATACATGGAGAACAAATCACATGCTATAAACAATGAGTGAGCCAACCAAGAAATCAAAGAATAAATTGAAAATACATGGATATAAATGAAAATGAAAGCACAATGGTCGAAAATCTTTGGGATGCAGCAAAAGTTGTCCTAAGAGAGAAGTTTATGGCAATATAGGACTATCTTGAGAAACAAGAGAAAGCTCAAATAAACAACCTAAAATTATACCTAATGGGACTAGAAAAGCAAGAACAAACAAAACACCAAACCGGTAGAAGTAAGGGAATAATAAATATTTGAGCAGAAATAAATGAAATGTAAACTAAAACAAACAAGGGCGCCTGGGTGGCTCAGTCGGTTAAGTGTCTGACTTCAGCTCAGGTCATGATCTCACTGTTCGTGGGTTCGAACCCCACATCTGAAAACCAGCTCAGAGTCTGGAGCCTGTCTTAAGATCCTGGGTCTCCCTCTCTCTCAAAAATAAATAAAACATTTTAAAAGTGTAAAAAAAGAAACAAAAACAAACAAATGAAAACAGATCAATGACACCAAGAGATGATTCTTAGAAAATATTAACAAAGTGGATAAACCTCTCTATCCAGATTCATCAAGGAAAAAAAGGCAGAGAGAGAGAGAAAAGACTCACATAAGATCAGAAATGAATGAGGAGAAATAACAACTGACATAGAAATATAAAGGATTATAAAAGAATACTATGAAAAATCATATGCCAACAAATTGGACAACCTAGAAGAAATGAATAAATTCCCAGAAACACATAATCTCCCCAAATTGAACCATGATCAAATAAAGACTAATTATCAGCAATGAAATTGAATCAGTAATCAAAAATCTCCAAATAAAAAAAAGTCCAGGACCAAACTACCTCACAGGTGAATTTTACAAAAAAATTAAAGACTCTATACCTGTTCTTTTCAAACTTTTTCAGAAAATAGAAGAGGAAGGAAAGCTTCCAAATGTATTTTATGAGGCGAGCATTACCCTTACGTCCAAACCATATAGACACTACAGAAAAAGAGAACTACAGGTGAATATCTCTGATGAACATAAATGCAAAAATCCTTAACAAAATATTAGCAAACTGAATCCAACAATACATTCAAAAAAGAATCATTCACTATAATCAAGTAGGATTTATTCCTCAGATGAAAGCGTGGTTCAATATTTACAATCAATCAACGTGATACTTCATATCAACAAGGGAAAGGATAAAAACTATATGATCATTTCAATAGGCATAGAAAATCATTTGACAAAGTACAACATGCTTTCATGATAAAAAAAAAAAAAAACACTCTCACCAAAGATGTAAGGGGATATTCTTCAACATAACAAAATCCATATATGAAAAACCCACAGCCATCATACTCAATGGAGAGTTTTCCCTCTAAGACCAGGAACAAGGCAAGGATATCCATTCTCACTGCTTTCATTCAACATAGTATTAGAAGTTCTAGCCTCAGCAATCATTTAAGAAAAAGAAATATAAAGCATACAAACTGGATTTGGAGAAGTAAAATTTTCACTATTTGCTGATGACATAGTACTATAGATAGAAAACCTGAAAGACTCCACCAAAGAACTGCTAGAACTGATAAATGAATTCAGTAATGTTACAAGATACAAAAGTAATACACAGAAATTTATTGCATTTCTTTCTTTTTTTAAAAATATTTTATTTATTGCTAGGAGAGAGAGAGAGAGACAGCGTGAGCAGGGAAGGGTCAGAGACAGAGAGAGTCACAGACTGAAATAGGCTCCAGGCTCTGAGCTAGCAGTCAGCACAGAGCCCGACGCGGGGCTCGAACCCACGAACCACGAGATCATGACCTAAGCGAAAGTTGGACGCTTAACCGACTAAGCCACCCAGGCGCCCCTGCATTTCTGTATTCTAATAATGAAGCAACAGAAAGAGAAATTAAGAAAACAATCTTATTTACATTTATACCAAAAAATAAACATAACCAAGGAGATGAAAGACCTGTACTAGAACAACCACTAATCCTAAAATTTTTATGTAACTGCAAAAGACCCCATATAGCCAAAGCAATCTTGAAAAAGAAGAACAAAACTGGAGGTATCACAAGCCTAGATTTCAAGATATACTACAAAGCTGTAGTAAACAAAACAGTATGGTAATGGCACAAAAATGGACACAGAAATCAATGCAACAGAATAAAGAGTCCAGAAATAAATGCACAATTATATGGTCAGTTAATCTTTAACAAAGAAGTCAAGAATATGTAGTGGGAAAAACACAGTTGTTCAACAAATGGTGTTGAAAAACCTGGACAACTACATGCGTAAGAAGAAATTGGGTAATTCGCTTACACCACTCACAAAAATAAACTCAAAATGGATTAATGACTAGGTATAAGGCCTGAAGCCGTGAAAACTTTAGAAGACAGCACAGGCAATAATTTCTCTGACTCCGACCATAGCAACATTTTTTCTAGATATGTCTCCTAAGGCAAGAGAAACAAAAGCAAAAATAAACTATTGGGACTGTATCAAATAAAAGGCTTCTGCACAGGGAAAGAAACAATCAACAAAACTAAGGCAACCTATTGAATGGGAGAAGTTGTTTGCAAAATACTTATCTGATAAATGGTTAAGGAATATATATATATATAAGGAGTTTGTACAACTCAACACCAAAAAACCCACAAATAATCGAATTTTAAAATGGGCAGAATACATGAACATACATTTCTCCAAAGAAGTCAAAGAACATATGAAAAGATGTTCAACGTCACTTGCTATCAGGGAAATGCAAATCAAAACCACAATGAGATACCAGCTCATGCCTGTCAGAAGGGCTAAAATAAAAAACACAAGAAGCAACAAATGTTTGCTAGCATGTGGAGAAAAAGGAAGGCCTGTATATTGTTGGTGGAAATGCAAACTGCTGCAGCCACTGTCGAAGTTTACTCAAAAATTTAAAAATAAAACTACCATATGATCCACTAATACCAGTACTAGATATTTACTCAAAGAATATAAAAACAAAAAATCAAAATAATACATGTACCCCACTTTTATTTACAACAGGCAAATTATGGAACAGCCCAAGAGTCCATGGATAGATGAATGGATAAAAAGATGTCACACACACACACACACACACACACACGCACACACGCACGCACGCACGCACTAGAATATTACTCAACTACAAAAAGAATTAAATCTTGCCATTGGCAACAATATGAATGAATCTAGAGGGTATAATGCATAGTGAAATAACTCAGTCAGAGAAAGACAAATACTATGTAATTTCACTCATGTGGAATTTAAGAAACAAATGAACAAATAAAAAAGATACAAACCATGAAAAATAGACTTTTAACTATGGAGAACAAACTGAGGTTATCAGAGGGGAGGTGAAGTGAGACGGGTGAAATAGATAAAGGGGATTAAGAGTACACTTATCATGATGAAGCCTGAGTAATGTATAGAATTCTTAAGTCACTATATTGGAATCTGAAACAAATACAGCACAATATTAACTATACTGGAATTAAAATAAAAGTTAAAATCTGATAAAATTTAGCGACAACACTCTTAGGAATAAAAATTACTTTCAAAGCTGAAAAAATCCTAAGAGTTACTTGGCATGGAAAAAAGGATTATTTTTGGTTTAGAGAGAAGAGAAGGCAGAGTCTGAATAAAATTCAACTTTACAGCTAACTTTTCATCTCACTTAACCTTTCTTTGGCACTAACATTATTGACTATCTCTAATACTTGAAACATTATCCCTTGGTTTCCATGTAATAGGAGATTTTAATTTTTTTCCTACCTTTTATACTCTCTTATTCTCCTTTCTTTGCGTATTTGCCTCCAACTGCTTATAAAATGTATGCTATTAGAAGTTCTATCCTCACCCTTTTTATTATTTCTTACACAAATGATGCCAGCAGTCTCAAACCCGTAATCTTCTATATGCCCCTTATAAGATATTTAAATACAGATCTCTATCTATGTAGGATAATTTTCAAGGGCTTCAAATAAAAATTTTGACGTCATATGGTTGAACCAAGCCCTTCCCAAAATCAAAATGTTCAAAAGTCAAAAGTGTACTTGGGTGACTCAGTTAGTTAAGCTTCCACCTCATGACTTCGGCTCAGATCATGATCTCAAAGTTTCTGGGTTCAAGCTTGGCATCGGGCTCTGCACTGGTAGTGCACAGCATGTTTGGGATTCTCTCTCTCTGCCTCTCCCTGAGTTGTTGTTTTTTTTTTCTCTCTCTCTCTCTTTCAAAATAAATAAATAATTTTTTTAAAAAGTCAACCCATCATCTTTTTTCCATATTTCACAATAAATGCTCCCTCTTCAGAGGGACAGACCCAAGTTTGAATTCTAACTTCTACTTAAGGATTTTGCTTTGTTTTAAAATTTTTGCCTATAATGCTAGAAAAATAATGCCTATAAAATAACATTGTTTAAATATGAGATCATTTCTGGATAAATAAAACTTGAGTTCCAAAAATATGGTCATTATTAGTATTATTATTTGCAGTAATGCTGTTATTATTACTAAGTCCCCAAATCCACCCATATATATTAGCAGAACTATTGCATTCTCATGGATTTCTCTAATATCCCACCAAAACAAATGTCTTATGAAATAGTATTAACTCTCTCCATTGGACACACTGCTTATTAGAGATCAATGGAAATCGAGGTGCCAGGTATATAATTGGTTGTTACAAATGAAATGAGGCTTAAAGCCATTAATTAGAGAGACAGTTTAATATAGAAGAAAATATTACCTTCTATGTTATATAAGACTTTCTATCATCTGATCTCAGCTGACTTACTCCTTCAGGCTCATTCCTTTCTATAAATAACAGGAGTTCTTTTTGATTAGCAGAATTAAGATTCAAAGAAAATTATTTGGTGTAAACACTCTGTATGACATATGATTGTCTCTTTATCATGAAATCTTTCCCCAAATCCTCTCTTATGGCATTTTGCAATACTATATTATGTATTTGTTTGCATGTGTTTGTATCTGCTAGACAATGAGTTCCTTTAGAACAAGAAACATATGTTTTTCACTAGTGTGATTTCAAAATTTTAGTAATGCCTGGCATAAAGGCTATAATTAGCTGATGTCTATTGAGGGTTTTCTTTTCCCTTTTTCTTTTTACATCAGTAATTAATGGCCAGAAATTTTTTATATAGTGTTAAACAGATTTTGTTCACAAAATAGTCTTCTAGGTGTATAATTATTTAAATGATACTCTCAAGGGACTATCCAAAGGAAGAATGGGAGATAGAAATCTAAATATTAAAAAATATATATTTCATACTTCAAATATTTCTTGAGGTAAAAAGGTATATACTTCTGAAACTACATTATAAAAGTGTCAAATAACATGGAGTAGAAAATTGTGTAATCAGGGCACTTAGGTGTCTCAGTCCATTGAGTGATCAACTCTTGATTTCAGCTCAGAACATGATCTCACCATTTATGAGATCAAATCCCATATCAGGCTCTGTGCTGACAGCATGGACCTTGCTTGGGATTCACTCTCTCCCTCTCTCTCTGCTCCTCCCCCATTTGTGCACACACACTCTCTCAAAATAAATAAATAAATATAAAATATTAAAAGAAAAAAGAAGACTTTATAATCATCTAGTAACTACTATGGCAAAATAGACAATCAGAGAAAGGAAATATATTAATTACTTATATACAGGGTGTTAATGCTCAAAATTACAGAAAATTAAAGCATAAGTAAAGTATTAAACACATTTAACAATATTTTATGTTAGCAAATTATTTACTGAATGCTCTATTTCGAAAACTTTATGAAAAATCAATATTTAACACATTAATGAAATAAAAGTTATGTGAATAGTAATAAAAATCAATAATAATTTATTATACTGAAATTAGTAACCAAGAAATAGATGTATTAAAGTCTTACCTAATGCTGTACATAATTCTAGTAATTGTTTTGAATGTCTAATTTAGAATTATTAATGGGTAGTATAAATAGAATACATCCTAATCTTTATCAATCTAGTACAATATATTACTGCTCTTTCCATTTGTTATTTTTATTTGTAAGAATTTTATTTTGCATTTTATTTAAAGAAGTTTTATACTTATAGAGGATCTTACAAAGAATTATATAAAGAATGTGTATATCTGATGCTAGAAAAACCACCAATGTTGGTAACTACCAAAGATGGACAAAAATGAAAAAGAAAGGTAAATTTTTTACATCTCGCTGAAAGTGAGGGGGAGTTATTGAAGTTACAGGGGCTTGAGGTGGGGAAAGACACGCTCCTCGAAAGAAAAGAATCTTATGAATGTCAGACTCATGTGCTTCTTAGTTCTCCACATGAGGGCTTTTGCCAATCCAAAGGCTATGCATAATAGGATGAGAAGCTGAAGAGAAATATTGGAAAACTTATACTGCAGGACAGATAAAAACTAGAGCTGAGGATCTAACAAAGGTGAAGTACCCTGATACTTTACACACATTTTCAACTGTGCATAAACCCTAGGAATAAGTTGAACAGATTATAGATTAGTAAACACAAGAAGTAAAGTCCAAATAAATATCTGAGGATATAATCTCAATCTGTTTTTTTTAATGTTTTATTTATTTCTAAGAGAGAGGTAGCATGAGCAGGGGAGGGTCAGAGAGAGTGGGAAACACAGAATCTGAAACAAGCTCTAGGCTCTGAGCTACCTGTCATCACAGAGCCCGACGTGTGGCTAGAACCCATGAACCACGAGATCATGACCTGAGCCAAAGTCAGAAGCTCAACTGACTGAGCCACCCAGGTGCCCCTATAATCTCAATCTAAATGGCAGACTAAAACAAAACAATTTTTATGAAAAGAAGATATTATCATATAGGGTATTAAAATATATTTATAGTTTTTTATCCAAAATATCTCTTATTCAATTAAAAACTAATGAAATCAACATAAGAATTGTCCAAAAGCAGTAGAAAAAAAGAAAACCCAGGTTCCAGCTAACATGGCAGTGAAGTATGGGGATCCAAAGCTCCCTCATCCCTCAACACAGCAATGTTGAGGCCAGAGGACTTGGCATTCCAAGAGCCAAGGCTGCAAAGTCACAGAGACATCTCCAAGGGCCCACAGAGACAACTTGGCAGGCCATAGGTGCATGATTGTGAACTGTGAGAGATAAAATGGGTGGGGTAGGAATGGAGAGGAGGAATTCCCTTCTGTGGAGAGAGTAAAGGAAGAGAAACAGAGGTTGAGAAGTGTCAGATTATATTTGGATAAGAGAAAAACTATGGACCAGGAATGGGGAAAAAAAACAGAAAGAACCAATTTTTAACTCTGGGGCTTTCTCTGTACTGAGTCTGGCTGCCCTGTTTGCACACCTGAGGAAGAGGCGAGCCAGACCCAGGCTTAGTAACTAGCTCAGAGACACGGTCCATAGTCGGAGAAAGTAATCCTCTCTCTTGAGTGCTGTGGGAAGAAGGCAAAGAGCTATTCCAAAGACAAAAGACACTGCTTACTCCCGACAGCCAGAGACCCTTTGCTGGCCAGCTGGGCAGACTGGAACTACCCCAGAATTGGGGTGTGTGGAGCAGGATCCTTTAAGACATTCGGCTTTGAATCCCAGCTGAGTGCTTGGGATACACAGGAGTTGTAGAGCTGATAAAAAGACCCACTTGTGCCCATGCAGCACTGTGAAGATGGCCTGAACAGTGGTTTGGGATATTCGGTACAAGTAATATTATATCTTCTGCGGATGCCTTGCTACACTTCTGTACACATACTTTTAACCTCATCATATTTTAAATCAATATTTCATTGTGGTTATTCAGTCAAAAAGTCAAGTATTATGTTATTGACATATAATTCTATATATGAATACATGATCTAACAACTATTATTGTTGACTCTCTCTCTTTAAATACTGACTATAATAGAAATTAAGAAAAATACTTTGTAAAGTTATAGTGGAGAAATTTCACCTGAGAAAGTTCCCCTAAAATTTGTTAGGTGATTAAAACTTTGGAAAGAGAGGGGCGCCTGGGTGGCTTAGTCGGTTAAGCGTCCGACTTTCGCTTGGGTCATGATCTCGAGGTTCGTGGGTTCGTGCCCCGCGTCGGGCTCTGTGCTGACTGTCAGCTCAGAGTCTGGAGCCTGTTTCAGTCTGTGACTCCCTCTCTCTCTGACCCTCCCCTGCTCACTTTGTCTCTCTCTCTCTCTCCTAGAAATAAATTAAAAATTAAAAATTAAAAAAAAAAAACTTTGGAAAGACATTCTAGGGTCCAAAATTTTCCCCCCAAGATTTACCACTGTCTTTAAGTCTGGTAGGAATACTAAATCAAGTTGATCATATACCCAAAGATAATCCTGGGATTGTTCACTATGTTGGAACCAAAATAAAACCTAGGAAGGCAATCAGTAAGTTGGTGTCACAACACTTAGGTGGGAAATATAGATATTCTTCAACCTTCATATCCTTTGTATGAACTTTGCTGATAGAGTTTATTTGGTTGAAATTTCAATGTGTTATGTATGTGTCTTCTAACAATGATTGATCTAAGTAAATTTAATACATATTAAACAATTTAACACTAAAACTGAGCTCATACTTTACTGTCCATTTCAAAGTTACATGTGTTTTTGCGTATATGTATGTGCATTCACAAGGATAGAACATACTTCACTTCTTAAAATATTATTCAACAGATATGACAGTAATTCCAAAGGAAAAAGCCACTATTATTTAGTTCATATTAACATTAACAGGCATTAACATCTCCTTAATAATGTGAGCTCATGATTGATATCGTGTCAGCTTTATACTAGCTGAACTGAACCATTATATGTCCTTTGATGAATGATTGATATTCTAAAATCTTTGAGTCTCTTTTTTACACTAAAAATTACTTACAACTACTACAGAGATCATTTAAATGTTATAAATATCTTTAAAATGATACAGTGCTTGAGACATGGCATATAATATATCTATTATACTCAATATAAGGTTATGCATTTTTATGACACTCAATTATTTTAAAATAACTACCACTGTGCACTTCAAAATGAGTCACACCATAAAGAAACAAAAAGTAAAGAACAGACCAAATGTATCTGTCTTTGCAATATAGAAACAAGTTATAAATCAATTTGCTTTTAGTCTTATCTTGATTGCAAAATTTTGATATCTACTGGAGAAAGATATCTGATAAGCAAAAATTTTAATTTTTTAAAACTTTTGATTTCTGAATGTCAGATTTACCATTCATGTGAAAGATTTCTTTTCATTTATTTTTGTGTTTTTTTTAAAAATTAAAACTATTAACTTAATCATGGAATCAACACATTTGAATCACAAGCATACACCAAAGAAGATCCAGGTGTAGTATACCATAACAAATATTATAAATTGATAATAATTTTAAATGCTTGGAACAAATATAAGAACATTATTAAAGAATAAATTTACCCTCTAGTCATAGTTTAAAACTGCCCAGATTCAGTTGTTATGGACAGTTGTGGGAAAAGTTGACGATTTTCCTATGATTGGGATCTTTTTGTTGGAATAAAAATAGGAGTGCATTAAAGCTTAAAGATTTCCAGAGAAATGCTATTGTTAGCAATATGTATGTTCCTGCCAAGATGCCCAGGGTGTGAGTCATCTTGTGTCATGACTGATGTATTACTTTGGCAGTCAGACATGATCCAGCCTGAAAGAGGAAGCACGGAAGTCCCTGGCAGTGACAGCTGTGTTTCTGTATGGAATACTGTGAACTTGAGAAGTATGGTTCAGACAATGAGAAATGGACCTAATCAATGCTAGGGTCCTTTTCTTTATGACATAGGCTTTCAATTTTGCAGAATGAAACCCAACTCAAAGGTACATTTTTGAAGTATGTATTATTTTTCCATTTGTTTAAAAGGTGTAGATAAAGCGGTGCCTGGGTGGCTCAATCAGTTAAGTTTCTGACTTCGGCTCAGGTCATGATCACACGGTTCATGGGTTCAAGCTCCGCATCGGGCTGTGTGTTGACTGCTAGCTCAGAGACTGGAACCTGCTTCAGATTCTGTATCTCCTGCTCTCTCTGATCCTCCCCTGCTCACGCTGTCTCTCTCTCTCTCTCAGAGAGAAATAAAACCTTAAAAAAAGTTTTTAAAAATAAAATGTTTAGATTAAAAAAACTAGTTAATTAATATATTGATAACAGAAAAGTCTTAATGTAACTAATTGTTTCTTTTGTATAAATACAAAGCCCTTAAAACCATTATGTTTTCCTCTGCAACTAAAAACTCTAAATATGAAAAAATATAAACAATATGTAAAAGGATAAGTTCAGTGTTATTAGTTGATACTGTATTCATCTCTTAGGTTCTGTGGCAAGTTAACAATGACCTTTGCAGATGGGGTAAGTGATATATATTTGAAGCTCTTCTCAGAGATGGGGAATAACACAAACATTTTTCAATTTTTAAATAATTTTTTAAGTTTATTTATTTTTGAGAGAGAGACACAGAGAGTGAGGGGGGAGGGAAGGGCAGAGAGAATAAGGAGAGAGAAAATCTCAAGCAGGTTCCGCACTGTGGGGTTCACGCAGCCCAGTGTGGGGCTTGAACTCACAAACCATGAGACCATGACCTGAGCAGAAACAAAGAATCAGGCATTTAACTGACTGAGCCACCTAGGCGCCCCAAAGATTTTTCAACTTTAAGTAAATATAAATTTAAATTATTTCTGCCATGTGTACATACTAATATTTTAAAATTTAAAAGGAGTTTATGAAGATACCAGTAACAAAAGCTTTTACACTCAAATAATTACTGATTCCAAATAAAAAAGTTTCAATCAATTGAGACAAATATCAGAAAAAATAATCAGAATATATTAAGAATGTGGGTTTCATCTGAGTCAGAATGGAAAGCTTTTACCAAAAGTTGGCATTCTTCAACATTTATGCCAAATACAACTCAGTATTTTTGTTGTGATTTTAATTGCCTTTGGAGAGAGACCAGCTACACACACACACACACACACACACACACACTCTCTCTCTCTCTCTCTCTCTCTCACACACACACACGCAGCCAGTAAGAAATTGGAGGTTATAAAGAACACTAATATTCACTCTTAGAGACTATGACCTTCACAGAGGTTTTAGCGACATTTTACTTACTCTGTCCTTATAAATAATTATATGCAAAAGAAATTAAATCCAATGATAAAGCATATTTAAATAACATGAAGTTGAGAGAACTCAGAGTAAACAGAGATGAGTTTGAAATATACTTTCTACAAAAGTTAACAGATAATTAAATTAAAACTGAAATAAACAGCCATTGAAAGGGACAAATCTAGGGGTGCCTTGGTGGCTTAGTCAGTTAAGCATTTGAATCTGATTTTGGCTCAGGTCATGATCCCATGGTTCCTGGGATCAAGCCCCATGCTGATTGGGATTCTCTCTCTCTCTCAAAATAAACAAACAAACAAACTTTTTAAAAAAAGAGAGAAAGAAGAATCCAAGTTTTTAAAATAATGGCCTCAGACTAGAAATTAGCACATTATGGAATGGGATGTATCTGCTGAATGCCCTATGAGTGAATCATTTATTTGTTTTATTCCTCAGACCTCTGCTGTGTAATGGAGTAAATACTTTCTTCCTCCTTTCTTCCTATGATGTCTTAGGCAGTGGTTTTGAAATCTTCCCAAGCATGGGAATCACCTACTTGGACTGATTAAAAGACTGACTGCCTGCTACCACACCCAGAGATTCCGAGTCAGCAGGTCTGGGGTGGGCCCACTTTCTAACAAATTCTCAGATGTCGTGATGCTCTTAATCAGGTCACCACCTTTAAGAGCCACCACTCTAGAGTAATAATTAACAATTCAGGTAGGATAGAAATTACAAAAGAAAACAATTGTGGAGAGTCTATTTCAAAGTGAAACAAAGCCAACTGGAACAATTCCCACTGGCCAAAGGTAAAACAATTTGAGCAACAAAATGGAAAAGTAGTATTGGGATATAATCCAAAGTACAAAATAAATATTGATGAGTCCATACTAATATGAATCATTGAATAAGTAAATAAATTGAAGAAAATAGACAACAATGTGCAGAATTTTTAAAGGTTTTTGGTGTCTTTTTAAAAAAATTTTTAAAGATTTATTTATTTTTGGAAGAACACAAGTGGGGGAAGGGCAGAGAGAGGGGACAGAGGCACCGAAACAGGTTTTGTGCCGACAGGCGGAGAGCAGTGAGCCTGATATGGGGCTTAGATTCATGAACCTCGAAATCATGACCTGAGCCGAAGTCAGAGGCTCAACTGACTGAGCCACTCAGGTGTGCCTTTAAAAAATTTTTTAAGGTTTATATATTTTAGAGAGAGAGAGAGAGACAGACAGACAGACAGACAGACAGAGTACAATAAGGAGAAGGCCAGAGAAAGGGAGGGAGACACAGATCCAAAGCAGGCTCCAAGCTCTGAGCTGTCAGCAAAGAGCCCAAAGCAGGGCTCAAACTCACAAGTCGTGAGATCATGACCTGAAACCAAGTCGGCTGCTCAACCAACTGAATCACCCAGGCAACCCAATGTCGTGCAGAATTTTAAATAATTTATGTAGATACTCTGCCATCAAGAAGATGAAGCATAACTTTATCTTAAATGTGGCCTGCACATAGCGACATCCTTCCAAAGACTGCAGCATGAACAAGAGGAAAAAGGAGTAACTTTGCAGTGAAGAAACCTGCCAAACACTATCTCATCAAATGATCAACATTAACTTCATGTCAGTATGATGTCATGTTGACACTTTGTATCCTTGATACAATGTGATGAAAATGACACTTTACTTCTGTGATCTCCCCCCCACAAAACGCATAACCCCAATCTAGTCATGAGAAAAAATAAGAAAAATTCCAATTGAGAGAGATTCTAAAAATATCTGAATCCTCAAAGCTGTCAAGGTCGAGCTGTCATGCCAAATAAGGAAAGTCTAAGAAATTGTCATAACCAAGAAGAACTTAAGGAGAAACGAATACTAAAGATAAATGTGGTATCTTAAAGAAGACTCTAGAGCATAAAAGGGACATTAGGTTATAACTAAGGAAATCTGAATAAAATGTGGCTTTTATTTCATGGCAATGCAGCCGTAATAATTAATTATAAGAAATGTACCATAGTCAGGTTAACATATAAACAATACGGGAAACTGGTTGTGAGGTATATGGAATCTCCATACTATCTTCACAACTTGTCTGTAAATCTAAAATTGTTATCATGTAAAAATTTGTTACTAAAAAACAGCAGTGATGATGGAAATGGTTAAGTAATTGAGAGACTGAAAGAAGCAGGCTACCATGTCATCTGTAACCTTTTTGGTTTGCAGTCAGAGTTTCTAGCTACACATGCACGTACACACAGAGACAGAGATAAAGACAGTGACAGATGGAGACAGAGCAAGAAAAGACTGAGGTGTGTCTCATTGGACTGTTTTAGTGGGCTTTTGGCTTTTACCCCAAAACTGTTTCTTTTTCACCGGGAACTACCCTCTTTTTTACTTAGGTATCCACACCCTCTCTATTGAACTCATACATTTTTAACGAACTGATGCTCCCTTATTTCAAAGTCTGGGACATATGGCTGATGTGACTGAAGTTTAAGATATCAGCTGAATTTCATCATCAGAGCCACAGATATTGACAAGCATAGGATCTAATTCAGCCAGTAAGTCTGAACAAGACTAGCACCAGAAGATTCTGGGGAAGTGAAATCTACTGAATGATAAGCTACACATACATGAAATCTGGAATAACTATTGCAAAATCCCCAGCATGATGGAGTTCAGTCTTTAGATAAAGCTGATACCACTGAAAAAAGAAATGAAAAAGGAAAGTTAAGAGAGGAGAGAGAGAGAAGAAAGAAAGAAAGAAAGAAAGAAAGAAAGAAAGAAAGAAAGAAGAAAGAGGAAGGAAGGAAGGAAGGAAGGAAGGAAGGAAGGAAGGAAGGAAGGAAGAAAGAAGAAAGAGAAGAAAGAAAGGAAGGAAGGAAAGAAAGAAAGAAAGAAAGAAAGAAAGAAAGAAAGAAAGAAAGAAAGAAAGAAAGAAAGAAAGAAAAGAAAAGAAAGAAGAAAGGAAGGAAAGAAGGAAGGAGAATAAATATAGATCACAATAAACAGATAAGCTTAACATATTTAATATATATATAATAAATAGAAAGTTTTTAAAGACTAACAAACTATATAGCATATAACCAATCTAGATAAAATACACATACAATTTAAGCTATACTAAAATGTGGAAATAAGCTTGTTAGGGCAGTTTTGTAGCTATTAATAGATTATATTTTCTTGGGGAAAATAACTATGTATTATATTTTATCTTCCTTCTCCTCCCTAATTTTTAAGCACAAAATTTCAAACTTTTGCATTGAAACACTACCCATCGAACTCTACATTATTATCAGAAAATTCAAAAGCTTTTAAGTTTTATATTAGTATTCTTAAAATTAATTATATAATTTATAACATTGTGACCAAGTCATTCATTCACTATTTGTAAAGATAGCTAAACCATATACAAAAACAGAAGATTTTCCAATTAATATCTGGCCAGAATTAATGAGAAGGCTTATTTTAAAATGGCAAGGTCAACATCATAGCAGAAAATTTAGTAGCATACCTAAGATGATATACTGAATAATTTGAATTTTTCTGTTGTGAGAAAACATCCCTTTGGCAGCTTTCATTAACTGGGAATATATCAAGGACACTAATATGACCCAGGGACCCTGAGGAAGGAGCATTGATGCCAATGAGTCCCTAAAGATGATGGATTTAATTAAGCTTCAGGTAAAAATGTGCCTCAACTGAAGTGCAAGTAGAACTCAGTGAAATCATCAAAGTTCCTAAAATAATACTCAGATTAACACAGGATGCTGCCAAGTACCTTTCTCTGAAAATTTTTTGAAATATAAAATACTGATGAGTCCCTGGATTTGTTTGAAAATGTATGCTTTGCACACACCTTCACTTGGAGGAAAAAAAGGAAATAGCCACAATGCTGGGTACATCGCCCTCTCCAGTGTAAGGTTTGGAATCAGGAGAAGTGGCTATTCTGTCTGATGTCATCAGTCTTGATGCTTTGGGAGGCATATCTGTTACTTTCATCAGGAGAGCTAGATGCAGTTTATCAGTGGCTCGCACAAGATATATGTCATGATTTACAGAGTTCTGATGCTCTAGAGAATTCTTTGTCTCTCTCTGTATTGAGCTCATGTTTGGAACTGTAAAGAAGCAAAATGATATAGCCATTCATTTTTCATTTCATTTTCCTACTTCAATTCAGATTGCAGCATCCCAATAAGTGGAATCTGACAAATTTGACAGGTGTTTCAGGCATTTTGTAATGTAGACAAAGGTGCAGTAACATGTCCCTTAGGATAACAATGTTTTGGGTATTGCTTTCTTACTTTTATTTGGATCAGGACACTAAGAACAGAAGACAACAGCTTAACACATTATACCACTTTATTGTCTCATAGAGATAAAAAATAAAAATTACAACAAAACCTTATTTGGCCATTTTTCCGTAATGAATCAAACTCTGCAGCCAAGAAATTTAGCGCACTTCACTTTAATCCTCTTACCAAAAACATTATGAAGAGTAAGACTCGATCAATTATTTACCATTGACCTTACAGTCTTAATTATCAAATTATTCAGTGTTACTCCTGAAACCGATGAGGCTTCACTATCCATTTTTCAATTAACACTACTATGATGTATTTTATGAAATAAATAATAAGTTAGGCTATTATTTTATTGATTTGCATGTTCCTTTTACATATATAGGTTGTATACTATCTTGTTAACTTTAGGTTCTGCAGGTTTGATAGAATCCCTAAATACGCTTTCCCGTAACAAGTTTTTAAATATGCCAAATTGTTTGTTAATTCTTAGAAGTTGGAGAACATGGAAACGAAACGGTAAAAACAACTTTTTTAATATTTTTGCAAGTTACAACAGCATCTATGAGTCTTGCTAAAGAGAAACCAGTGAAGTTTGCCAGCTTTTATATAGAATATACAGGCATTGGATGCTTCTAAGTGTTCTTTTTCTTTACTTTATCAATTTGCTAGCATGTCAGTGAATGAACATACCATTTTCCCTGATTTTCCATATACTTTTTATACTAAAAATGCTTTTACAAATGCTACTTTGCTTCCTCTATGACCTTCACTCCACTGAGACAGGCCAACTCTCTCTTAATCCTCACAGATAAAATTCTCCTTAAACTTGTATATGTATATGTATGTGTGTATGTGCTTTGATACTATTCTCCAGTGATGTGTTTTATTTTGTATTTAGGGGCATAACTTAAAGGGACAACATCCTTGGTCAGCTCTGTCATTTGTTTCTTTTCTTAAGAAAAAAAAATGTCCTTTTTTAGCTGATCACCTTATGGCTAAAGTATGGGAGTTGCTTCAAGAAGAGATTAAAATCTGGGCAGTTTGTTTGGAAACATGGTGCAAGTTGACAGCATTCAATTTGTTGAGTGTCCTCAAATTGTAGTAATTCGGATTGTTAAATTTTGATTGTGCCTCTATTTAAATAGCTTGAAACAGCATTGAGATAGCAAACCGAGTATTTGAATTTAAGGCTAATAGAGACTTATTTTTCTTTTGAAGGAAGATCTAAAACTCCTCTAGAAGCTACTTTTGGCATCTCCACTATTTAGATGATAAGAAAAGGTCCGGACTCTGGGCTGGCAGTAATCATGGTGACCTGTGAGCCCCATTCACCCTCCTTTCATGGACAGGACATGATCTTTCAGCCCCGGCCTTAGAGGGAATAGCCTGACAGCTTTCTGACCTTGCTTACTCCAGGGACAGACTGCCTTTAGCTGCTCTGAAAGATACTGCCTTGTCCTAAGCCCCTCCGCTATGTGTCATATGCAGTCTGACCCATGTTAACATGTGGCACTTTTACTATCAATTTTCCTCCTTGTGTATTTAGTTCTGCCCTGTCAGATGTAGATAAAAATTATTATATATACTGAATTTACCTAGTAACTAACACTGTGACTAGATTCCAAGTATATAAACATGCTTACAAAACTTTAACAGAGAGTGCTTCCTTCTATTTTAGGTTTAACTCTACTATTCAAGTCTTGCCTCATGAATACATTGTGAACGTATAGCAAGCAAATCTGAATTTGCCTTGAAAATTGTGCTGAGAAATTTGCCCGAGAAACTCTGTGTGTTTGATGGTCCATGACTGCCCTCCACAGGGTGCAATGCAGGCATTATTTTTTTTATTATTGTCTCTGTTTAATTTTCTTGACTGTTCCATCTCGGATCATTTCTGTATTAGAGAAACTTCATAAAGGCTTGAAAAGAAATTAAATTCCTTGATCTAATTTAGTGAAGGTTTAATCATTTAAGTTAGGAAGCAAATGTCAATGCCAGCCTTACCCTCACTCCAACTGTACATCATCCTGCTGCATCCAATTGCTTGATAAGGAGCTTCTGAAAAATGCTATTTTGCTTCTTAAACAACAGGTAATGGATTTTTAATAGTTTTTTTTCAGCTCTTCTTTCTGTAGGAAATTGAGTTAAAAGCGCAAATGTTGGCAATTACTCTTGTACTCCATGGCATTTGTTTGGAACTAGTACTTAACAAATCTACTGCAGCATTAATACTTTCCTCGACCATTTATCCCAAGCCCCCTGCTTACATTTCTCATAAAATAGAGAGACCCTCCAACTCTTTCAAGGGAAAATTGTGGGACAGAATTTAACCAAGAGAGAGCAATGATCCAAATATACTCATACTCACTCAATTTGTAAACTAATAATTTGATATGGATAGAAAAACATCATTATACATTGGTGTAATAAATGGAAGGGATAAACAACATCCACATTAGAAGAGAATTTCTTTCAAACAAATAACTATTGCTCTGTTAGTTCCTTAGAGTCAGTCCTGGGTCCTGTGAGCTCTAAGAAACATCAAGCAAACCAAACAAAAAGAACCCAAAGTTTTGATCAAATGGCTCTCTCAAAATAAGAATCTTTTGTCATTGTAAGAGTAGATGCTGAACAATAACAAATAAATTCCTCTAAATATTTAAGAAAAGGAAAAAGAAAAGGAAGTCTTGCTAAGAACACGAGTGCATGTCAATGTCATGTTCAACATCAGACAACGCAGTACACGTCCATTCTTTCCAGCACCGTACCTGATCTGATCAAGCCTGAAGACCAATCATGCAGAGGCTCCTGCAGCCACAGGTTGCTTCCTGAGTCCTGAAGCAGGACTTCTCCTTTCACAAGTAAAGCCATAAATGCCACACAGAGGCCTGGAGTGAGACGAGCAATATATTCCCACATGGTAAAACAGACACACACACACACACACACACACACACATTTACTTGATATTGAAGAACATTTAGTTACCCATAAATTTAATTTCTTAATTATAAGAAGGACAGAGTTAAAAACAAACATAAGGATGCTGACTAACAAAAGAAACGGAGTTCTATGTGACCAGTGTAGCTTTTAGATCATCTTTTAAAAAAGGTAACTTAAGAACCAAGCATTTCAGTTCATTTCATAATGACTGCCAGAATCAATCTATAAATTAATTTTAAGAAATTGGAGAAGGTTAGTTGTGTCCCATAAGTGTTTTTAATAGAAGACAGCACATTTATAAGCGATAGGATCCCAGGCTTCTGTCTTGCAGCTATACCATCTGGAACAGGCAGCTTTCAAGGTTACTGCAGATGCGAAAGAGAAGCCTGGAGGAAACTTCAGGACAACTTTTAAGAACAAGGGCTGAAGTTGGCTTACATCACTTCTGCTCACAAACTATTGACCGAAACTCAGCCAGTATCATGCCATAATGACCCCGGGCGGAGTGGGGGGTATTACGGTAAATGTCTTTCTGTGTCCTCAAGAGGAGGAAATAGTATGACTGTTTAACCTTGGACCTGTTCCTCTTTTCTCTATAAGATAAATACCTAAGTGTAATCAAAGCACATCGCTTTCACTTTGGGTTAATTTTCCCAGTATAATAAATAATAACTCATATAATAATGATAATAAATCATCATTGCTTTCCTTGGCACAATCATTTTTTAAATTTCTCAGTATTTTATAATGCAAGCACTTACATTTTTAAAATGACTACCTTTCTTTTGTCCTCTGATTCTGAGCCCTTTATCTCTAAGTAAATGTTTTCTGAGGTTATTCCTAAAGAAACAAAGCTTGGGGAAAATATATTAAAGTTTAATTTGAGATACTTCACTTATTTAGGTAGAAGAGTTAAGAAAAAAGCCCTTTAGGGTACTTACTGGGAATTGACCACAGAGAGCACATACCCAAATTTTACAATAATGGGATAAAGCAAAAAAAAGTCCTTGTCAGTTTAATAGAAAAATCATCACCAGAGAGAATTCTGTTGGCTTTGAGCTTCAGAGCAAGGCATGTTTATTGCTTGATTAAATATTAGTATGATTAGAGGTCATGCTCTTTGGTAAAATCCCATTAGTAACACACAATAGAGTAAGAAACATTCAACTTTAGCATTATTTGTAATACATTTAGAACTGTATGATTCACAGCTAAAAAAAAAAAAAAATGAAGACTTGAATTTACTTACATATAGAAGCCATAGCCCAAACACTGTCATGATCCAGTAATGTCAGAGTCAAGGGGAGATTTAATATGAAAGAGATTAAAAAAGGAGAATTTCCTTCTTCTGACAGTTGAGACAGTGCAAAACCATATTTCAAGCCTAAGTAGATCAAATTGCAGTTAAGTAAGTACATGTGTCTATATTAACTAATCAACCATTATGATTATACAGACTAATTAGGTAGAGTTGAATTGTAGCCTCTCATAAACTGGTGATTAGATAGTACAAAGTAAAATCTGAAGACTTGGCTCTAGTAATAATTTACCATGTGAACACAGATAAATGAGTGATGTTCATGGTACCCCCATTTCTCTACCATCCGGATAATACCTACCTGGACCTGATAGTTTTAGGGCATTTTTAATAATGAATGTCACTTAAAAGTGAATGAAAATTCAAGTAGGAAATATGAAAAAGATCAGCAATAACTATATGGGATAAAGACTGCTTGTCTATGGTGTCTCTGATGCTTTCCATAAATACCAAAATATAAAATTAAAAACATTGAATTATTAGTTAAAAACACATTTAGCAACTAAGAACTTAGCTACCATGTTAGGTCAGTGTCTAGCTCAGGGTTTATACTGGAGAGGCACTTAGAGAGTCATTTCAATTGCTATTATTAAAAAACATCTCTATTCTACATCACATGAGGGCCCTTTATTTTTTTATATAAAGTTTTCTATTTGAACAATCATCCTTTGATGTTTCTGAGGAATTTCTCTTCTGGTATCTTCATGTGATTCAGTGTATTCTCTGATGAGATAACTGGAATCCAGAATTACAGATAATTAACTCTTTAAGCCTATTTTTTATTCATTACGGTCTCAGGTTAATACATCCATAAGATTAACTCACACATAATTTAAAGTCAGACACCTCTTGAGGCACCTGGGTGGCTCAGTCGGTTAAGCATGTGACTTCCGCTCAGGTCATGATCTCACAGCTCTGTGAGTTCAAGCCCTTCTTCAGGCTCTGTGCTGACAGCTGGGAGCCTGGAGCTTGCTTTGGATTCTGTCTCTGTCTCTCTCTCTCTCTGTCTCTCTCTCTCTCTCTCTCTCTCTCTCTCTGCCTGCTAACGCTCTGTCTCTCTCTCTCTCTCAAAAACAAATAAACACTAAAAAAATTAAGTCAGACACCTCTTAAAACCTGGTAATACAACTTTTTTCTTCACAGGTTTCAATAAAAGGCACTGTGGAAATTAATACCTCCTCTTTACTTGTATGTTGAGTCACATGACTATGAATGAAATTAGGGTAATATTGTTACTTGAGAAATAAAATAAAACTCCACTACTGGTGTTCCCACAAATAAGAATCTGAGGATTTAAATGAACAAGATAAGCCTCTAAATTAAAACAAGATCTAATTCAATTAAAATTGATACTTCTTTCCAAATTGCATAAGGGAATCCTGCATTTCACACAGGAACCCAGTATCACACATACACCATACAGACCCTTAACATGCTACTCTTCAAAGGGGCCCATGACTCTAAAGGATCTGACCGACAGTCCTAAAGACCACTTGCTTCAGTGTATCCATAACACAGGCATCCACTGTGCAAATTTATCCACAAACCCAACATTCATGTGTGAACTATACACATCCTGAACTGATGACAACAGAGCATTTGTTGCACTTGGTTTCCAGGGAAACGACACTTTACAGGATCCCCACTTATCCTGCTCCACGCGAAGCTGCCTTAGAATCGCCTTCAAAGAGCCCTTGTCTCCATCTGTGAGCTGCAGGTAAGGTGCTGTGATGGCGGCTGCTAATGAGCTGACTCGCCTCCATCAGGGCAAGCCTAAATTTATTTCTGCTGTCCCCGTAGGGAACTGTCACCCAGGAATATGAGTGAGAGGAGAAGAAATTATTGCCCCTTCCCAGGAGCATGGCACTCTCACTAACACACTTGCTAATTTGATAGTTACAATAAAGGATGGATAGTTAAGGGGAAAAATCCATGTACATTTGCCGGTACAGCAATGTCAGCTAAGTGTTTCCTTCCTAACTTTCCCAGTAGCAGCTCCCACCTGCCATGCTCTCTGCATGTGCCTGTGACTCTTCCTTTGTCTACGGTGCTTGCTCCTAATTGCGGACTTCACGTAGCATCTCCTTTTCAGGAGCCTGTGTCCCCTTGCCCTCAATCTGTGATTGACAAGGAAGAATTTTAACAGAAGCTACTGGAAATGTAAAAACACATGTTTGAGATCACTGGTTAAAGCCCATTTTTGTTATGGTGATACTCATTAATGGGCCACTGCAATGAGAGTATTAATGGTAGGTGTCCTTTGTTCCTTGGCTCACACGCCAGGGCCAGGACTGCAAAGCAGAGTCACAGTAAGTTATGCTAAGGGAGCCTGATTCTGAGGGACAATTAGATACATTCCACTGAGATTGGAGTAAATTGGTGAACGATAGTACGTTTCTAGTTTCGTATGTTGGGTACTGTTATGGTCTACTTGGAGGTACACTTGAAAATAATTAATAAAGGGCAATAGAATTGTTACTAAGGAAACCCTAATGGAGGAAGCATTGTACAAGAAGGAATTGATAAAAGTAAGGCTGCCGACTAAACTTACAGAATGTGAAACAATTGGTATCGCTTGCATTATGCCCTCATTTACACATCTGCTATCACTCATCTAACTGGACATATTGTCTCTTACAGAACAATACATACTTTCATTTGGGAGACCTCACACTATTCAATTAGGAGAAAATGATGGTGAGATTTAGATCATTCAGGCTTCTAGAAGCAAGTCACTTCCTCAAGAAACCTTGAAGGAGGCTGCAGAGTATAATATGATATAATATCAGAAAGGGTGCATGGGAGATAATAGGGGTGTTATTTGTGGATCTGTGTGAGTGTGTGTGTGTGTGTGTGTGGGTATATGTGCACTTAGATATCTGTATGCGGAAGTTTCAGGTTCTAAAATCTGTTACAGTAAAATTACAATATGAAAAGTATTTTCCCCAATACAACTGATAGTATTCACTATGCCAGCATAGCTAGAAACTAGCTAATGGAAACAGAAACAGACATAAGAATGTATCTGAAAGACAGGTTGAAAGGTGAATGGAATGAGAATCCCTAAAAAATAGTAAATGTGATTTTATGGATGGAAAAGAAAAAAGCAATCTGTAGAGAGAGAAAACAAATGTTCCAGCAAGTCCATCCTTACTCTTTCTCCTTCCAAACTTTACTTCTTTTCCAAATGCCAGTGTAGCGTTGAGAGAAGAAATCACAGGTGCTCCTTAAAAGACAAGTCCAGTGAGGTACACAACTGAGGACCTTAGAAAGACTTCAGAATCACCGATGGTCCCTAAGAGGATTTAAGCTAGTGTCCTGAAGTGAAATTCTGAGAGAATCAGTCAGGATTCTCCAGAGAAACAGAACCAAAGTATATAGATAAACATCGGGCGAGATTAATTACGGGGTCTTGGCTTACTTGATTATGGAGGCTGAGAAGTCCTCCAATCTGCTGTATGCCAGCTGGGGACTCAGGAAAGCCAGTAATGTAGTTCAGTCCAAATTTAAATGCCTGAGAATGAGGGCAGCGCACTGGTATAATCCCAGCCCAAGGCAGGAGAAGACCGACCTCCCAGTTCGTGCAGACAGGCAGAAAGTGGATTCTTCCCTCCTCTACCTTTTTGTTCTATTCAGGCCCTCAGTGGATTGCAAAATGCTTACCTGCAATGGAGAAGACAATCTACTGGGTCTACCAATTCATACACTAGTCTCATCTGGAACACCTTCACATATATGCCCAGAAATGATGTTTAATCTGGGCACCCTATGGCATTGTCAAGTTGACACATAAAATTAACAATCACCCTGAGGGAGGCCATACAAGAATTATTTGTTTTTCCTTCTAAGTGGGATAAAATAAAGGATACACATAAGAGTAATTTTGGAGAAATGGGGAGGAGGCAGAATTTGACCTCCATGAGAGCTGATATTTGGCAAACATTATTCAATACGCAGTAATAAGCAGGTACCATGCTTTGTCTCTATGTCACCCTTTTCTCTATTTCTTCGTCAAAGATGATTACTTTTCTAGGCAAAATTACTTCTGGTCATCTTGTGGCAACCTTTCCCTCCTATTTTCCTCTCATTCTGTCTAGTACATTCCCATCCAACAGTGCATAATCTCAGAGAAAATTGACCACGTGGCTCTTGATGCAACCACTCAAAAAGGAAGTAAGTAAACAAACAAATAAGGTATTTCTTATCTTAAATGAATCAGAAAACGTTCCCCAATCCAGCCTCCCTGGAGAAGGCCACTCCAGGACGTTCTCAGATTGTCCTGCCAAAAGGAGGAGAGAATGGCCAAATATATGCACAGATGTGCATCTTGGTGCCATCAGAAATTTTGACTGCCATATTAATTACTGACTAGATGTCTGCCATTAACTAAATTTCCAGTCAGATAGTTCTACCATAAGAATATTCTCTCCTGTACCTATTCTCAAACATACTAGGAGAATTGAATTGGTTAATTATACCATAGTCCAAGGAAGATGCACCCAGGGAATTTTTTTTTAAAGTAAACTATCCTTGTTGTTTTATATACATATATATGCATTAACATATATATAAATATAGTATATAATATATATTAGTTTTTACAGTGACTCTGTATGCAATGGTCTCAAATCATTTTGGAAATTAGACAGTATATAAATTAAGCAAACAATGAATCATCAAAATGTTAATTCATGTGGTGAATTCCAGCAAACTGAGTAGAGGGAATAATTTGCCTTTAGGGTACCATGTCATTAGTGAAGTTTGATACTTATAACATTTAAAAACATTTTTTAATGTTTTTTTACTTTTGAGAGAGAGACAGAATCTGAGAGAAGGAGGGACATAAGAGAGGGAAAGACAGAATATGCAGCAGGCTCAAGGCTCCAAGCTGTCAGCACAGAGACCGACGTGGGGCCCAAACCCATGAACTACGAACTATGAAATAGTGATCTGAGCCAAAATTGGATGCTTAACCTACTGAGCCACCCAGGTGCCCCATTTTATAACATTTTAGAAATGAATTCACTGTTGATTTGTATTGACCTTAGAGTTTTGAAAATATCTAAAGGTTGTGGGTTTTTCTTTTTTACCTATTCTTTTGATTTTGCACTTGGTTACATAGGTTTTCTATTTATGACTCTTTTTTTAAGGTTTATTTATTTATTTAAGTACTCTCTGCACCCAGAATGAGGCTCAGACTCACAACCCTGACATCAAGAGTCATGTGCTCTTCTGACTGAGCCAGCCAGGAGCCCCTTTATTAATCATTCTTAAATGTTACTATATTAGATTCATCTTGTATATCCAACATAACAAAATACCTTGTAGAACTTGATGATGAATCCAAAATCTAGGATCCAGAGTGCCATCGTCTCCTGACAAAAGCCCAGTCTGCATTAATTTTGGGCTTTGCCTGTCAATATTAGAGGTCCAAAAGAAGCTGCAAATACGGTCATTTGGGCAAATGTGTCTATTGTACTATTTATGTTTTCTTCCCATAACATTTGTAGAGTTTTTCTCTGGGTCCATCCCACCCATTCCCTTTTCATTTCCTCCCCACCCTGGCTGAGTAAAGGAAATGTGTTTTACCCATACTTGCATGCCTGGTAATATTTAATAGTGACTTACATATTGTTGATCAAAAAACGTATTTGTCCAAACATTTAAAAAGTATATGGTGAACTCCTGCTCTGCTTTAGACAGTGTGCTGTGTGCTTGATATAAAATGTGAACAAGACACAGAATAAAATTGGAGAACAGAATTTCACAGCAAGGTGGCAGGCAGGCACATGAAGCGTTACGAAACAATTCAAAAGTACAATTACAACAACAAGCAACGAATATGTGTCAAATGGTAAATTGAGTTGAAATAATCCTGTCTGCCCACCTCCTGAATTATTTTTAGTCCCGATTTCCCAAAATAGCAAATGGCAGTATGAGGTCCAAACAAAATCTATTAATTTCCTTCCCACCATATACCAAGCTCTTCATAGATAGCTCCTCACCCAAAAAGTGGTTTTCAGTGTAATTATATTATATATCATTAATATTATGTTATATCATATTATTATTAATCATTAGTATTTGAGGAGATAGTCAATGTCCTATATAGTTCGAATTCCATTTGATCTTTTTATCTTGGAAATGTATAGGATGCCCCAGAGTTTCTACAATAAAATTTTGCTAACCTTTCCACCACCATTTTTTGACAATACAATCTAAAATATTGTCACAAGGTACAATCAAATTATTGGGAAGAGATAGATGATATGAGTTCTCCTCACGTAAGACCTGGAAGGTGAAATAATTACAGTATATTGATGTGGCTATTGAACAAATATTTGTTAAGCACCTGCCACATATTTGTTACTTATTTTGCCACATATTTGCTAAATGTAATACAAAAATAAAATCTCCCGCCCATGGAAACTAAATAAAGTATGAAAGCAGAAACAATAATGTATGTTCTTTGTCCTCAATAATCTCTGACTTTAATTGAGGAAATAGAATCAGAAGCACAATTATGACACTATGCTGCACAAGCAGAGGCAGAAATGTGTATAGGGTTTTATAGATAGCAGAGAATAAGTATACAGCCTGTTTGCAGCACTTTGTTAATGGCCCAAATTCCCAGGTATCTGGAGTATCTGGAAAGCCATCTCGAGGTGAACTTTGAGAGGAGTTTCATAAATTGGAATCTTTAGTCCAGCTAATAGCTGTTAAAATCACATTCCAGGAGCACCTGGGTGTCTCAGTTAGTTGAGACTCCAACTTCATATCAGGTCATGATCTCACGGTTTGTAGGTTTGAGCCCTAAATGGGGCTCCATGTGGAGCCTGCTTTGGATTCTGTGTCTCTCTCTCTGTCCCTCCCTAGCTCTCTCTTTCTCTCTCAAAAATAAATAAACATTAAAAATTTGTTTCTTAATTAAAAAACAGATACATTCCATGCAGAGGATCAATGTGACCAATGTCAAAAGGAAAAAAGTTCTAAAATCAGGAAGACCAATTTAAGAATGCACAGCAAGAGTTTTAGGAATATATATTGCTTGAACGAGGACAAGAAATAAAGGAAGGAAGAGATTCACAATATTTTTAGGTGTTTTGATTAAAGATGGAATTCAGTGAGGAGGAGATTTGAAAGATAATTTCCATGTTTTCAGATTGACTGGGTAGATGATGATTCCCAAACAGAACTTCCAGTCCAATGTGGTGATAAATTAACAAACATTAAGACACTCTAAGATTTTAGGATAGTAAGTAGGACTTAGGACAGATGAACTCCTCAGCTGCTCACCACAAACCTTTAAAAAAAAAATTTATGTCTTTATTTTATTTTGAGAGACAGAGACAGAGAGCAAGCAGGGGCGGCACAGAGAGAGAAGGAGGCACAGAATTTGAAGCAGGCTCCAGGCTCTGAGCTGTCAGCACTGAACCCAACGCTGGGCTCAAACCCACAGACTGTGAGAGGGTGACCTGAGCTGAAGTCGGATGCTTAACCTACTGAGACACCCAGGAGACCCACCACAAACCTTAAGAAGCCTGCTATATTTTTCAGATGCATGTTATATATTTTCATTTCCTATGAATGGTGTGGCATAGGAAAAGTTTACAAAGAAATTTTATGGAGAATTTAGACACAAATAATAAGAACAATTTCCATTGTCCAAATACCATCCCATAATAACTCTCTCAGAGAAAGAAACATTGGTTGTATTTTCCTATTATTGAATTCATATTGGTAAGATATACATGTATAGTAGATACAATTAAGTTTTAAAATTATAATTCTGTTTGTTTGCTTTTAAATGTTTGTTTATTTATTTTATATATTTGAGAGAGAAAATGCAAGCAGAAGAGGAGTAGAGAGAGAGAGATTGAGAGAGAGAGAGAGAGAGAATCCCAAGCAGGCTCCACACTGAGCAGGGCTCAGTCTCGTAAACTGTGACATCATGACCTGAGCCTCTATGTCAAGAGTCAGAGGCTTAACTGGCTGAGGCACCCAGATGACCCCAATTATAATTCTGTATTAAGAGAGTTACATAGGTTTAAGTCCTGGAAGAAATCCATTATAACAGTCCACAACTGGGACCTTAAAAATTCTAAAATAGAACTTCAGTATATCCAGAACTGGGTTATAGTTAATACATTTATAATGAGATCAAATGGTGAGTTTTCTCCCTGATTATGAAACAGTAGCAAACATACCTTAAATCTGGTAAGCATTCAATGTAAATTGGATAATGTAATACATCTATTATAATCTTAAGTAAAATAAATCCGCAAGCAAGCTCATTACTTCTTGCACTCTTCCTACCCATTTAATGCCATTGTAATTACTTCCATTACCCAGGATTAAAAACCTTGCCCCCATATTTAATTGGTGTTCTGCTAGGGTGTGGAGGGAAGAATTTTTCTGACGAAGAATGATGAATCAGAATTAGGAAAGGCCAAGCAGGGCTTACAGGTGAATACAGGGTACAGGGTTCAGACGGGCAGTCTATACACATCAACATATCCAGCACCAAGCTGATGGAGGCAATTTAGCACCAAAGGAAGGAATATTTGATCAACAACAATTTAGGTACAGGAGGTTAGAGCGTGATAGTCAATCAGCTAGACAGGCAGTTTGGGGATCAAAGTACACAGGTAATGAGTCCCTAGAAAAGATGCTGGATGAATGAAAGGCTAAGCAGGTAGTCAGGAATCAGAAAACTCAAAGGAAGCAAAGAGCAGAGCAAGGTCACAGGGTCTCCATCCAGATCAGCACAAGGAGAGAAAAATTGACAGGCAGGAAATCTTGCCCGCAGTTCTTCACTCTGTCGCAATCAAATACAACAAGCAATTTTGTAGCTTTGTTGTTCACGAATTACAGAATATTTCAAACTTTTTTAATATCTGGCTTTTAGAAATGGAAATTTTTTTTTTTTAAATAGAAGCCCATAAGGCTAAAATGACAAAGACAGGTAAGTTTAGAACATTGCTCAACATGCTTTCGTATTGAAACTCATTTCAGAATTACAAGAAGGCTCAGTTTGCTTTCCATTTGTTCTTTGATTTAAACAGGCCCACTAACAACACAGTCTTCAACTGTGAAGTAGGAAGTTACTTCTGCCCCCCGCACCCCACTTTTTTTTAGTGTCACCTCATCTCCCACAACACAAAGATGACTGAAGTGGTCCTGGTTTTTATTGATTGACTTGTCCCGTATATAATTTCAAAATAGATTTGACATAGCTAAGAGTATCCCCACCTAAACCCATAGTCCAACATATCTCCTCAGTCTCATCAAAATGTATATTATCACAGCTTTCCAAAGCTATTGCTTCAGCCTCCTCCCCAGGCTCCTCCTTCTGACTCCACTGACACTCTGTCCTGCAATTATTCTTTCTTTTATTTTGGATCTTTCTTTCCTCTCCCTTCTCTCTCTTTCCTGTTTGGCTGCAAGCATGCAACATTCTTTCCTAAATATTATAACACAGCATTTCCTAAGTAATATATATTTCCTATTATTATAATGCAATATTGAAACCTAATAGTTAACGCTCTGTTCCTAATTTCCTATTCGATTTCACTTACATCCTATATTTTCAAACAGTGATTTACTCCAGCTTATATTTCCCCTCCTCTCCATTCAAAACTCATCAACATCTTTCTTCTATCTTTATCAGTGTCATGAAATGACATTTTCTAACACTGCACCGACTTGTTTTTAATTACTTAACTCTGTGATATTTTCGTCATCCCTCTTGACCTAATTTTAGAGTTTTACAGGAAGAAATTCCTCATTTTCTGGCTTTGATAAATTGATTTCTCCTCTCCAATGCCCATCTCAGATAATAATGTTGAAGTTTTCAATGGTGACTATTATTTCCCTATTAAATGTTAGCCTTTAATCAATTATCTCTTCTTTTCTCTTTCCTCAGACATGTATCTCTTCCTTTCAGTTAAGTTAGCATTCTAAATATAACTATTACATCTATACTCATAATCTAACTCTTTCTTTTGCTCTGTCTTGCATCTCTGAGGCGAATCATTGTATTTAATCAATGAAAGACATTTTAACATATTTAAAACTGAACAGATTTTTCTCTTTTCTCCCTGGTAAAAATCTACTTCCTCTTCCTTTTGTTTCATGTCCTCTTAAATTCTCATGACTGCTTCTCATCTCTGCCTTCTGAGACCTCCACATTTAATCAATGAAAATCCATACTGTTTCCTGTTTCTAAATGACTTCTATTTTAGTCCTTTCTTTTCTATGGCCATCACCACTGTCCTAATTAAGGCTCATACCAGCTCAAGTTTGTTCTATGAAACAAATTCTTCAAAGGTCTTCTATCACTAAAGTTTCTCTTCATAGGAATCTATCTTGCAAACAGATTGGTCTTTCTAAATACTGTTTTGATCATGCCACACATCTGATTTAAATACTTTGGATCAAATCAAAGCATCTAAGCATAGAATTCAAAATCACCCATACTATATCCCAATCTAGAGCCCTACAATTACTCCATCCTACCCCTTCTCATCAAAATGGATGGATCTTTATACTCACTGACATCTGTAGATGTCTGGACCACACGGATCTCTGAGTTCTTTCCCATACTATAATATCCTCACTGCCTATCTGAAGTTTTTCTCAAATTTCAAAACCAAGTTCACATTCCACCCCCTCCAAAGAGTATTTAGTTTCCTGCAACTCACAGTGATCTTCTAAAATCTGTATATATAATACTCTGTGCATTTTTCACATAAGCTATGCATGCATGTTATCTTGACATATAATATCTCTTCAACTCTTTCATTTCTTCTACTTCAGAGAATGTGTCTTATATTTCTAGCCATTTATATTTTAATTCATGTAAGCTTAGTATTTTTATTGATTTTATTGAAGATCATAATACTTGCTAAACATATGTAATAATTAACTTTCATTTTTCTCTTTAAAATTTGTAAGTTATATATGCGTATATAATCCATTGTTTAATTTTGCATATTTCTTTCAATTTTATAAAAAATATTTTTTCTCCATTTTTACTCCTGTGTATGTAATACATACATGCACAGCCCCTTCTCAACTCTTTTGTGACTTAGACAAGCAATGACATTCTGTACTTCAATGTTTTTCCTTTTATTTATTTATTAATTTTTTTGAGAGAGAGAGAGAGAGGAAGCAGGGGAGAGGAGCAGAAAGAAAGAAAGAGAATCTTAAGCAGGCTCCACACTCAGCACAGAGCCCCACACAGGGCTCAATCCCACGAGCCTAGGATCATGACCTGAGCCGAAATCAAGAGTTAGATGCTCAACCGAATGAGCCACCAGGCACCCCAATGTCTTTCCTTTTAAATTGGTAATTAGACTACAGGTCTTTACCTTCTCACTTTGGGATGTAAACATAAATATCTACTATGTAACGAAGATATATTGTGTGTCTATAATACAGCATAGCACTTCAGAGGAAAACTAGTCTTGGCAGCTAAGTTATTATTGCCATTATCTTACATTATGAGTAGTAGAAAACTTTACGATGGAATATATAACAGGATTTATCTAAGCAAAGATACTATGGGGTACCATAAATATCTTTTTCTTCACATGTATTTTTTTTCCCTAAATGTACATCTCAAAAGAGTAATAAAATTAGTTTGATGGAAGTGCCAATTTAAGTGTTCATAGTTTTTAAATTGTCTGATAAATAATATTAACGGTAACAAATTTACTGTTCTTTATTCAGAGCATTTCATATCACCACCAATTTTGCTACATTGAATTCCTAGGTATTATTAAATCTTCAATATTTACATGGCTACAAGCTGGTTTGAAATAGAGCAGCAGCACCCTCTAGTGGTTAGTGTCATTTCGGAAGTTGCATACACTTTTAATTCCTTAAATAATTTCAACTGCTTTTTCAATTCTATTTTTTCATAAATGTTCGCTAGTGAAGTTTGTCACAAATCATAATTATATATAATTTTTTCAAGTTGTCCATCTTTCAGAGAATATATCAAAACATATATAGGCATTAATTTAATTATCTTCAAAGATGTCATTGTTATTAATGTAGAAATCAAATGTCTACAATATTTCTCACAACTTTCCACCCAAAGCAGTTTTGTTTTCTTGTCAAATAGAACTAGAAATTCAACACTACATACGAAACTGAGGCAGTTTGTAAAAAAAAAAATTCATTCATTTTGTCTGTGATTAATTTTAGTATAAAATAACTATTGGGGCCCATGAGGAAAAAGACCTGGTTAACAGTAAGTCCAAATATTTACCCCCCAAGTTGCCCAGAACACATAAAGTTGTTCAAATAATAATTATTTTCCAGTGGCTTATTTATATACATAGGAAAACGAGCAGATGTTATTTGCAGTTCAATTTAGTTAAGTAAATATTTATCAAATATCAGTTACTGCTAGGTGGTTAAGGTATACTAATAAATATGCTACAGTCACAAAAAGCATTTCTCCCACCTTTGTTTTATTAAATTGATATCCGATAATAGTTTTATTAGTTTCTTGCATATCAATAATCTTTCTACTTCTCAAATAAGGCTAGTATAGAAACTTTAAAATGTATTCAATTGTCTTTTGTTTTAGTTTGTTTTTATTTTATATTAGAGAGAGACAGAGAACATCAGCAGGGAGAACCGCAGAGGGAGAGAGAGAATCTTAAGCAGGCTTTACATTAAGCATCAAGCTCCATCCCTTGACCCTGGGATCATGACCTGAGCCAAAATCAAGAGTGGGACGCTCAACCAACTGAACCATCCAGGTGACCCGAATACGTTTTGAATACCAGAAGTAGAACCCCGCTAAGTAGTCTGCATTTAAATTTTATAATCCCTGACAACTTGCGTGATGTTTTAAAAAACATAGTGCCTGTAGACACATGTACATGTATATTTCAATCAAAACTGTGAAAAACAATTGCATAAGAAGTGATATTTTTAAAAGTTTTTTTAAAAATTATTTATTGATTTTTGAGCGAGAGAGAGTGCAAGCGGAGTGGGGGCGGGGGGGTGGTGCACTGGGGGACAGAGAGAGATGGAAACACAGAATCCGAAGCAGGATTCAGGCTCTAGCTGTCAGGACAAAGCCTGACACCGGGCTCAAATTCACAAACCATGAGACCATGACCTGAGCCAAAGTCAAAGCTTAACTGATTGAGCCATTTAGGTGCCCCCAAAACCACCCAATTTGCAATATTTTGTTATGGGATTCCCAGCCAACTAATGCAAGTACTTTCATCAAGCTACCACCTTGTGGCTTCCCTACACCCTGATCACAACTTTGTAAATAGCCATATGTTATATTATTTTGGATACCCAGTTAGTCTCTGCCATTCAGTTCTGATTTCATCCTTCTATGTATTAGTCCTAGGGTTTTTGTTTGTTTTTGTTTTTGTTTTAAAGCAATGATAATGATAGTGTATCAGTTTCCCAGGGCAGATCTGGGAACCAGAAATCTGAAATCAAGATGTCAACAGAGTTTTACTCATTCTGGGGGCTCTAAGAGAGAACCCCTCCTTGCCTCTTCCAGCTCCTGATTGCTTCAAAGTTCTTCGGGGTGCATCACCCCAATCTCTGCCTCCATTTTCACATGACCTTCTCCTCTATGTCTTCTCTTCTGTTTCTTCTAAGCATGCCTGTTACTGGATTGAGGGCCTACTCTAATTAATCTAGCATATTCCCAACTCAAAATCTTCACCTTAATTTTATCTGCAAAGATCTTTTTTTTCTAAAGGAGGTCATATTTAGAGGCTCCTCTTTTGGAGGGGCACCACTCAACCTACTACAGTTAGAAGAACAAATCTCAAAAGGAATTTACTATCTTCTTGCCTGATGTCATTTGCTTAGTGTAATATCTTTCTTGTGAAAAATAACAAAGGGAAAGCATCATTATTAGAAAGCCTAGGATCCCATATAATTAATATAGAAGTACAGATAAGTACAATGTGCATACATGACCCGGATTTCTTAAGTCAAAACAAGGCATTTGAAACACATCAAAATGTTAAATAAAGAATTATAATAAATAGAACATATATTTAGCACATTTAAACAAGTGTACAAGAAACCATAGTTATTTTTAAAAAAAACATTCTGGGGATGCCTGGGTGGCTCAATCAGTTAAGCCTCCAACTTCAGCACAGGTCATGATCTCTTAGTTTGTTGGGTTTGAGCCCCATGTTGGGCTCTGTGCTGACAGCTCAGAGTCTGCTTCAGATTCTGTGTCTCCCCTTCCCTCTGCCCCTCCCCTGCTCATTCTCTGCCTCTCTGTTTATTGATAATAAATGAATGTTAAAAAATTTTTCAAAAGCATTTTGTTGATTCATTCACAAAATGTATTTTATATCTACTATGTTTAAGACATTGTTTTATGAAAAAAATTAAAGCAGTTATGGTTTTTAAGAATCAATACTATGAAACATAAAATAACAAAAATTAAACTTAGAAGTTCATTTGTTGTAATTATTTATTTTGCACATGAGAAATGTAAATCTCTATTCATAAATCTTCATCTAGGCATGGGTTTTCCTACTCAGATTATATACCACATGTTAACTCTTTCCACATCAACTGCTACCTTTTTTTGACAATTGGAAAAAAATTGAGAACTCATAATTATTCTCTTTCTATACAGACTGGCATTGTTTGAAAGAAAAGGAAAACATAAAAGCCAAGATTTTATCTCTTAAAACTCCAGTTGGTCAACTGTGACCAGAGAACTGTACCCCTAGGTATTTTTCATGCTATCATTCTTTTGAAAGAAATCATTTCTCCCTCAGGACTTAGGGCCCAAAGGTGTCCTATCAGGTTTTCAGATATCATGTTGTAAAGAGAGATTCTTTTAAAATTTGATCATAGCACTTAATGAACCCATTGTGCACTAATTAGCAGGTCATAAAAGTTCTGGTCCATGAAAGGAACTAACAACTGTATAGTCTTTGTGTTTTCTTTTCACTTCCTCTTTCTCTATGTTAATATGCCCAACTTACTTTCTTTTCTCCCCCCAAATAAGGACTAAAGAATGCTATTCCCTAACCTCTGAGGTGTTTACATGAAATGTGATGATTCTTTAACATTTCAATTCAGGCATAATCTTTAACATTACATTTATATTGAGAGGAATAGGCTTGATATGTGAAGAATGTTTAGTATTGTTTCATGACCGCCTCACTCTGCATAATTATAATACACCTCCTGCAAATAAAACCTCCCTTTATCAGTTTTAAGACTCCTTTTGAAGACAGTAAACTTTATAGTGGGCTTTTCAATAAGTAACGCCTTTAAGATACTTTTATTTTTGTTTTATTTGTCTGTGTTCCCTGAACTTTTCTTTCCTCCCCAGGAGAATGAGATGCAAGCCCTAAGCCAGTTTGATGTCTGATGTCTCAAGAAATGACCAGACAAGAAGAAAAAAGTAAAAAGAAATCAAAGTATTTCCTCTTGGGAAGCAGTTAATATTTGGTTTATATTTGATTCATACACAGATTCAGATATTTCTATTGCATTCATATTCATCAAAATGCCTGCTGAAAATCGATGCAAATATTGAATACTCTTTGAATATTTCCACAGGAGGCTGCAATCTGCATCAGACACTGTGGTGCAGTGACTTATTTTATGTTTGTGTGACTGCTGGCTGTCTAGGAAGATGCCATATGGTGGTGGAGCCATTAAATTTTTTCCAGCTGGACATGTGAGCTAACTTCATGCCTTCTTTATTTACAAAGAAATATCTCTGTTAAAGAAATTATTACTAAATATTTGAAATTACAAGAGCCTTTCTCTACAATCATCTGTGTAGGACCACTGATCAATGCCATCTTCAGTATCAAAACTAAGACTGTATGGATGGCCATAAAAGTCATCAATTCATTGAAAAGTCAAGGGTAGGAAAGCCATAAATGAAACAAGATGCCTTTCTTTTTTTATTATTTAGTAAAGTGAACTTTGCCATGACAAAGGCATAGAATACACTTATTTCTGGAGGTATGAAAATAAGATGGATTTAATATCTAAAGATTGCATATTAAAGCTAAGTAAGTCTTGCTTCTTCTCTTCACTATGCTATGAGACCAATGCAAATTCCAGGTAGGAAAATTCAGCTTCAAATATTTGAGAAACTCGTCCTATAAGCACATTTGGCGAAGGTTACGATAATAGGCATGTCTGGGTCAGTGACTACACTGTCCCACCATTCCCTGCAAAGATGCTGTTGCTACTGTCTCACTTATCTTCTCAGTAGTGCCGGCTACTGGCTGCAGATACTTCCTCTGTCTTCCACCACTAATCAAAATTAACAATCCACTCCTTTATGTTCCCACTTTCTTTGTCACCAGAAAATAATACACACACACCTTGAAATAATTTCTGTTTGTATATCCCTAAGTGTTAATTAAATGTGTCTTTGTATTCTTACCCTTCAGCACAATGCCTAACACACCATAAACACTCCATATATTTTACTGAATTGCTGGTAGATCTAACCATGCTGAACCTTATAATTTGTTTTCATCCAAATGCTGCCAGTAAGCAGTTTCTGGACCTTGGGCAAGTAACTCATTCATTCTCTCTAGAGTAGCTTCTAATCAGCAAAACTAAATATTTTAAACAGCACTAAAATTATATAATTCCAAGTTTAGAGCTCCAAATTACAAAACAGAGAGGATTAGTCTTGCAATTTCAAACCAAATGGAATTTCAGTCTTTGGAAAAACCATTCAAGGAAAAAAATTCTTTTGTCTTCAGAACCTCAAAGAAAATCTATATCCGTAATGTGGGTGCTTAAAATCAAAGGTGGAGTGATCATTACAGCTAGCAGCTACATATGCACTACTTAACACCACACCGAACACTAATTGGTTTGGGAAAGCAACATTTCATCATAACCGCCAAGTGCACATTATATATAATGATTAGTGAAACAAACCCAGTGCATGCTCTCTTCCCACTGTTCAGTTGTAGTTATTAGTGACTGCCTCCCTCCCCGCCTCCAGCAACATCGATGTCTCTAGAGCTCACAAACCCATTTACTTTCCATTCACTGCTTGCCTCACTGCCTGCAGCTGTATTAATACATCCCAGGAGAATTTGTTCCCATCAATTATGGTAGAAGTTGTAGTCACAGTTCTGTGGCACATCAGCACTACTGCAAGCAGGCAAAAATAATACATAAAATAAATAAAATAAAACCAGACTCAGCTCATGAGTCACTGCAATTAAGATGCTGAGATATGGGAAGAGGGAGAAAATAAAAGGTGTTTCTACTGTACAAGATGAATTATTTGTTACCTAACATTTGCTATAGAAGGAGTATAATAATGATTTCTGGAATAGCAAATGCTTTGGGGTTTAAACTTTCGAGTCAGACTAAGGACAGGTGTACAACACTGGAGAAATAGACTAATTCTTCCAAGTCTTTAATTGTGACTCCCTGGAGTCTTAGAAGTTTAGTTTTTCTCTTAGGAATCTCTTGGTAAATGTTTACTCCTGCCACTAGAAATCATGCCTGAAGTAAGAAATGCCGGGACTGAAAAACATTATAGTGTTGCTAAGACTTGAATAATTATCTTAGAAATAAAAATAATATTTTCTACATTTTTTATTAAGATAATCACTTATGACTTCTATAGACTTACACTTTATATGACTTATATACACTTCTACAGAATTTTAAAGGCAGAAGAATGCCTGGATAACACACAACTACATCATTTCATTAATGAAGAAACTGAAATACCTTACCTAGGTGCTAAGGGGGAATTAGAGCCAGCCATAATACACTATTAAATGTTTTAACTGGCTCATCTTCCCTAATACCCCTGATTTCTATTACATTGACCTATTCTTTCTTTTCTTTCTTTCCAACTTCTAATATTTTATTAACTCTAATTATTTATTGTTTTTGTTTCCTCCTTCCTATTATAATGTATCCACCTAGAGAGCACATTCCTTTGTCTATTTTGCACATGAATGTATGCAAAATATCTAGTGTAGTGTTAATACACAGTAAGGTATTATTCATATATGCTGAATAAATAATAAAGGCATGGATAATTGGTGCAAAAAGTCTGCTAAAGAAGTAGAAAGAGTAAATATGAGAAAATACTCTCAGGTACATAACTGAAAATACAATTTTACAGATAACAATGGAAAAATTAATAGAGTAGTAATTTGGGCTACACATGGGGGGTCTTCATATTTTAATATAAGAAACTGATAGGATTTTGCAACCTAATGTTATTTTATTTCAAGTAAATTCATTGGGCAAGAACTTCAGCTAAAACTGGAAGTTAAAACATCATGGAAAATAACCTTTATAGAAACTGGGAAGAATTAAAATTGCCATTGGGAAAATAGAAAAGGAAAATCTCCAGGTAGCAATCCCTTTAAGAAACACTGAGAAGACTGACAAAGATGAATGTAGATGACACCAGTTCAAAGTGTTCTTCAATATTTTCCTGTGTGAAACCAATCATCCAGTTATAATTGTACAGAAGGTAGATAATCTGTAGCAACAAAAATTCAGGGCTCAAAAACTGAGATATGTAACCATCCCATGCAACACAGAAGAAGAACCTCAGGAGACATGTAGAAGTTCAACTTCTGCTGTTGTTTTTTCTTTTTGTTAGGATAAGAGTAATAATGTGCATGCTTTTTACATGACAGAGCAAAAACAGGAAGTGCATTCATTACACAATCCTTATTCTTTAATATTTGTTTAAGGGTGCCTGCCTGTTTCAGTCAGTAGAGCAGTAGAACATGTGAATGTTGATCTCAGGGTAGAGAGTTTAAGCCTCATGTTGGGCATAGAGTTTGCTTTAAAAATAAACAAATGAATAAACAAGCAAACAAACAAGAAAATAACATTTGTTTAGATTTGCTTTATGGCTAGAGATAGCATCAGTTTTTCTAAATGCCCCACATACATTTGAAAATAATGTGTATTCTGCATTTTTTTAGTAAACTGTCTTATACGTACCAATTAGTTCAGTTTGATTAATGTTTAATTCTTTGATGTCTACTTACTTTCTGTCTACTTGTTCTGGTACTGAGAAAGATGAGTAAATATCTCCAAATATGATACTGGGTGGTTTACTTTAAAAATAACTTTTTATAATGTATATTTATTTTTGATTGAGAGAGAGAGAGAGAAAGAGAGAGACAGCATGCACAAGTGGAGGGAGACACAGAATCTAAAACCGGCTCCATGTTCTGAGCTGTCAGCACAGAGCTTGATGCAGGGCTCAAATCCACAAACTTTGAGACCATGATCTGAGCCGAAGTTGGATGCTTAAGGGGCTGAGCCACCCAGGCACCTGTTATTACTTCTTTTTGATTTCTCATTTCTCAATTCTTACTTCATATATTTTGAAGCTATGCTATTAGGTGCCACTAAAAGTGGATCTTTCTAGGCCCAAGATGGAGCTACTCCTGCCCAGGGTGCCAAGTCAACAAAATAAAATTTATATAACCTAGTGTTCTTATAAATGCTCCACTTGACCAAAACTCCAGAATATCCAGTCAGCCAGTTCCCAATCACCAAGCCAACTCTTGGATCCATGCTTATTTCCTTATTCCTTCTCACCCCTAGAATAGTAGATTATGTGGCCCAGCCAATCAGATATTTTTTATTGTCTCTTCCTTGTTCTTTATTCTTTATCCTATAAAAGTATCTTGCCTTCTGCCCCATTTTGCGGTTCTCTGGATAAAGACTGTCCACTTAAAGTGTTCAATAGTTTGTTTGCATCATCTAAATTGTCTTCTTTAGTCATTTTTTAGCAAATTATACAAAATACTGTGGACTGTCATTTTCATTATGCCTCTTCACCTTGATTAATACCTCCTTATTTCTGTCAATACTTCACCTTGTCATCTTTCTTTTTCCACTGAGATATGATTAACATATAATCGTATTAGCTCCAGGTATACAACGTAATGATTTGATATGTACATACTACAAAATGGTCACCACAATAAGCCTAGTTAACATCCATCACCACACATACTTACAACTTTTCTTCTTGTGATGAGAGCTTTTAAGATCTACTCAACTTCTTTATTTGACATATAAATAGGCAGCGTTTATTAAAATGTGTTCTTTTACTAGTTACCCATGTACCTTTGGCCAAATTACTTGTCCTCCTTAAACCTTGATTTCCTGATTTTCAAAATATTGGTAATACCTCAGAGAATTTCTGTACAGATAAAGTGTTTTGGTGTTTTTCCCAGAATAAAATCAGATCTTATTATGTTGTCCTACAACATTTAATACCACTACTAATAGTAGTTGCTTAAAAACTTTGATCTAACCTTAGAATCAGATGGCTTCCCTGGGACTTCTTTAAAATATTTAAAGAGGAAGTAATACAAAGGTACAAACTCCAACTAGTTTTGAAAGAACTTCCAGAGTTCTGAAAAGTTTCGAGACTAGAGTGACCTTTAAATCAATACCTGAAAAAGATGTGACAGGAAAGGAAAAGGATAGACCTATCTCATAAGCATTAAGCGCAAACAAAATATTATCAAATATAGCACAACAGTATACACAAAAAATGATAATACATTATGAGAAAGTATAGTTTGTTCCAGGAATGACAAGCTAATTTAATATTCATAAACCAGTATTATTTACCAGGTTAATAGAATAACATGTATATTTTAATAGGAGCTGAACATCATTTAAAAAATTCTATACCCATTTATGATTAAGAACAAATAAACAAGCTACTTAGCAAAGTAAGAATAGTACAAAATTTCTTTAACTTGATAAGTAGTACCTACAAAGGACCTATAGCTAATTAACATCATATTTGATGTCTAATATTAAGAGCTTTTCATATTGACATTAAGAATGAAAAAAATAATATCCACTATCACCCTTTCTATTCTATATTGTACTGAAGGCCCTAGTCAGAATAAAGAGGAAAGGAAAAATACATAAAGATTGAAATGTGCATCCTTAAATAAAAATCTTTGATTTATGAGCAAAATGACAACCTGATTCTAAAATTTATAAATTAATGCAAAGGGATAAAAATAGGTAAAACAATATTGAAGAATTTTTAAAAATAGATACATACACTTGCAAATACTTCATAAACCTATAGTCAGTAGCACTGCATGATGATGGTGCTAAATAATTACAGTGCAAAATAAATAATGAAAACAGAATATAGAATATAGAAACAAACCAACACATATATGACCATTTTATTTAAGTAGGAGTATATTTCAATAAGCAGTCAGTTGAAAGTCTAAATGGAAAACATTGTGTCATGATCCATACAACATATTATATATAAAAATATACCAATTTGTATATCTAAATATATAAAACATATGAATGAATGAATGAATAAATGCATGCATGAATAAGGAACATCTTTCTGAGTGACAAGGAGACAGGTTAGGTTGAATGCAAGTTTGTAACTTATTGTGTCCCTTTAGTGGAGACCCTTAAGAAGGAAAGAAATAGTCTGAACAAACTCCTTGCAATTATAGCACAAAACAGATCTATTGTGAAGGGATTATTTAAACTCTGGTTAAATCCAAACTGGAGCATGTTTGAATGCAAGAGATAAAGGGCATTTGAGAGGTAGATCTAACAATCTTGGACCTCCCCCAAAGAATTGCTATGTCTCTTGCTACTGTCTGTATCCTCTGAATTAGTTCTAATTTGATACTGGGTAAGATTTATATACACACATATATATACATATATATGTATGTAAGTATATATATATATGTATATAGTATCCTGCTTGACAACTTGATCTTTATTGTAGGAAAAGATTTCCTAGTTTACCTGGCAGCAAATACCTTCTAAGAACAGATAAATGCACTGCATAGAATCACAAATGAAATACTACATAGAAGAGAAGGTACAAGCTACAACTATATGCAACAGTATGAATAAGTATTACAAAGATAACTTTGAGGAAAAAAGAGAAAAAGTGAGAGAAGGTAAAAAATTCTATATGCTATGATTGCAGTCATATGAAGTTTAGGAATTAGTTAAGATTAACCTTAATACTGTTTACCCTTGAGAGTCATTTACTAAATGTGGACACAAAAAGGGCTTCTGAGATTCTGATTACATTTTGTCTGTTGGATTCTAGTTACATAGGTGTGGTCACTTTGTGAAATTCCATCAAGTTATACATGAATATTTGTATATTTTTGTATGAAATTTTTAAAAATTAAAGAAAAGATTTAGAAAACTGTGGTGGGCTGTCAATGATCACACAATTACTTTAAAGAAAAGCACTGATACAATATCCAGGTTTTGTTTTACTGTTTTAATTATGTACATATATATGAAGAACACACTTATTAAACAAACATACAAATCTTTAAAGAAGCTTTGTACTTACAATTTTCTAATAATTTTGATGGATTTGCCAACAAAAAAGTGTTATGCTATAAAAATACAACCAACAGGGAAAAAATAGCATGGAACACCTTTAAACACTTGCCCTGGGTCTTAAAAATATCATGATGTAGCAAATGTTCACACCAAAACTCTAATGTTAGAACCAAAGGGCTGAATCACAAGCAGTTGTTAAACATCAGAGTACAATCTATTTCAGTTGAGAAATAGCCCAAGGTACAGAGAAATGAACTGCTAACTGTTTGGAAAAGTAATAAATAGCAATGACAAATAAAGACTACCTATGCTTTTCCCTTGCTTGAAAAATCGCTTTTTTTCTCAACTAGTGTGCTTTGGTTAAAATTAAAGGTTGTAAAAAAACTACATATACAGAATCTTTTTCCTTTTTTAGAATTGCAAAGGAAATTAAAAGTTACAGGAAAATATTAATAAATTTAGTAGGGAATATGGACATTTTAAATAATAATTATATTAAGGAAAATGGGGCATTTCTTTTCTTTGTTTATTAAGTTTCACTTTAAACTTTTTAAAATGTTTTTATTTATTTTAGAGAGACAGAGAGAGACAGAGCATCCACGAGAAAGGGACAGAGAGAGCGAGAGAGATACAGAGTCTGAAGCAGGCTCCAGTCTCTGACTGTCAGCACAGAGCCTGATGCAGGACTTGAACCCACAAACAGTGAGATCATGACCTGAGCCAAAGTCAGACACTTAACCCACTGAGCCACCCAGGCACCCTCAAAAGGTTGTTTTTCTATGATTAATGTATATCTGAACAATATAGATCCTAATACCTGTGCCTTTTCCTTGCTTGAAAAATCACAGTTTTTCTCAACTCTAGTGTGTTTTGGTTAAAGATGTTTGGAAAGAATAAACTTTCTTTTTTTGGGCTCCAGACTATATTTATTTATTTTTTAATGTTTTATTTATTTCTGAGAGAGAGAGAGAGAGAGAGAGAGCGCATAAGCAGGGGAGGGTGAGAGAGAGAGGGAGACACAGAATCTGAAACAGGCTCCAGGCTCTGAGCTAGATGTCAGCACAAAGCCTGACACGGGGCTCAAACCCACGAACTGTGAGATCATGACCTGAGTGGAAGTCGGATGTCCAACTGACTGAGCCACCCAGACACCCCATGGAATTTAGAGATAATCTAAAAGTATAGGAAAAAATAATCAAAGGGGCTTAAAAAAATCTTATCTAACTTTTGATAAGGAAATAGGTATATATTAGTAGACTACAGAGCATTAAGAAAACAAATTAGAAGAGAGAAATAATGCATTTAAGTTGAATTTTAAAAAGAATAATTTCCTAGAAAAACACTGCATCTTAAAATGTCAAATTGGAATAAAAGAGTAAATATACATCCTTGAAAGAAAACAAATCTAACTTATAAAACACCAAGACATATTTCAAAATCTTTTGATATTAAAATGAGTATAGAAATACTTACTTATTAGCTTTAATTATTTAATTAGCATTTGGACTTCACTGGAATGGTGTAGAAATGATAAATACATTGAGGCAAGGAAGATTTAAGCAATCTTCATTCTAGACTTTACAATTTTTTTCTACGAAAATGTTTTCCTCAGAGTAAATAATGAGGTCAAACTTAAGCAACCATCAACTTCAAACAGACTCTTCTATGCATATGTATATGTTATATATGAACCTAATGGTAAAGAAAAAGAAATCCAAGTATATTACTAAAGAAAGTCAGCAAACAATGGTCAGAGAAAAACTACAAAAACAACCACGAAACAAGTCACAGAATGAAAATACATATCTGTAAATAATTACTTTGAATGTAAACTGATTAAATGCTCCAATCAGAAGACATAAGGTGACAGAATGGATTTTAAAAAAAAGTCTATATGCTGCCTGCAAAAGATTCAGCTTAGACTCAAAGACACCCACAGATGTAAAGTGAGTAGATGGATAAATACTTACCATGCAAATGGATGTCAAAAGAAAGCTTAGGTAGGAATACTTATATCAAAAAACATAGACTTTAGAAAAAAGCCTATAAAAAGAGACAAAGAAAGACACTATATAATAAAAAAAAAGGCACAACTCAACATGAAAATATAACAATTGTAAATATTTATATACCCAAAACACATAAAACACCTAGTAACAAACATAAAGAAATCCATTGATAATATTACCATCATAGTAGGGAACTTTAACACCCCATTTACATCAATGATCATCCAAACAGAAAATTAACAAGGGAACAGAGGCTTTGAAAGACACACTGGACCACATGGATCCAATACATGTATTCAGAACATTCCACTCTAAAACAGCAGAATATATGTTCTCTTCAAGTGCACATGGAACATTCTCCAGCATATATCACATATTAGGCCACAAAACAAGTCTCAACAAATTCAAAAAGATTAAAGTCATACCATGCATTTTTTCTGACCATAACACTATGGAACTAGAAATCAACCACAAGAAAAAAATCTGAAAAGAGCACAAAAACATGGAGGTTAAATACCAAGCTACTAAACAATAAATTGGTCAACCAAGAAATCAAAGAGGAAATCAGAAATTACATGGAAACAAACAAAAATGAAAACACAATTGTTCAAACTCTTTGGGATGCAGGAAAGTGGTACTAAGAGGGAAGTTTAGAGCAATATAGATCTACATCAAAAACAGGAAAAACCTCAAATAAACAATCTAATCTTACACCTAAAGAGGCTACAAAAAGAACAAACAAAACCCAAAACCAGCAGGAGGAAGAAAATAGTAAAGATTAGAGCAGAAATAAGTGATATAGAAACTAAAAAAGCAAAAGAAAAGATCAATGAACCCGGCAGTTAGTTCTTTGAAAAATCAACAAAATTGATAAAAATTTAGCCAGACACATCAAAAGAGAAAGAAAAAATGAGCAAGAGAGAGGATTTAAATAAACAAAATCACAAATCAAAGAAGAGAAATAACTACTGACACTACAACAATACAAAAAATTGTAAGAGAATATTATGCCAACAAATTGGATAACTTCTAGACATATATAGCCTACCAAAACTAAAGCAATAAAAATCAGAAAATTTGAATAGATTGATTACAGGAATCAAATTGAAGAAGTAATTAAAATTTTCCTAACAAACAAATATCCAAGTCCAGATGGCTTCACAGGCAAATTCTAACAAACTTTTAAAGAAGAGCTAATACCTACTCTTCTCAAATTATTACAAAAAGTAGAAGAGGAAAGAAAACTTCCAAATTCATTCTATGAGGCCACATCACCCTGACACCAAAACAAGATAAGACACTACAAAGAAAGAGAATTACAGGCTAACATCTCTAATAAACATAGATGCAAAAATATTCAACAAAATACTAACAAACCGAATCAACAATACATTAAAGAAAATCATTGAATACCATCAAGTGGGATTTACTCCCAGGATTCAAGCATGGTTCAATATTTGCAAAACAATCAATGTGATACATCATTGCAATAAGAGAAAGGATAAAAACAATGTGATTGTTTTAACAGGTGAAGAAAAAGAATTCAACAAAGCACAACATCTATTCATGATAAAAACCCTCAACAAAGCAGGTTTAGAGGGAACATACCTCAACCTAATAAAGGCCTTATATGAAAAACCCACAGAAAGCATCATACATAATGGGAAAAACTAAGAGCTCTTCCTCTAAGATCAATAACAAGACAAAGGTGTTCCACTTTCACCCCTTTAACTCAACACAGCACTGGAAGTCCTAGTCACAGTCATCAGACAACAAAAAGAAATAAAAAGAATCCAAATGAAAAGAAAGAAGTAAAACTTCCGCTATTTGCTGATGACATGATACTCAACGTAGAAAACCCAAAAGACTCCAACAAAAAAACCTGCCAGATCTGATATATGAATTCAGTAAAGTCACAGGTGAAAAAAGTCAATGTAAAAACCTGTTATATTTCTATACACTAATAATGATGTAGCAAAAAGAGAAATTAAAACAATTTCATTTACAGTTGCACCAAAAATAATAAAATACCTAGGAATAAACTTAACCAAAGAGGTAAAACTTCCATTATCTGAAAACCATGAAATACTAATGAAAGAAATCGAAGGTGAAACAAATGGAAAGATATTTCATGCTCATGGGTCGTAAGAATAAATACTGTTTTAAATATCTATACCAGCTAAAACCATGTACAGATTTAAGGCAATCCCTATGAAAATATCATCAGTGTTTTTCAAAGAACTAGAAAACACAATTCTAAAATTTGCATGGAACCAAAAAAAAAAAAAAAAAACCCAAATAGACAAAGCATCCTAAAAAGGAAAAGCAAAGCTGGAGGTATCACAATTCTAGACTAAAGTTATATTATAAAACTGTAGTAATCAAAACAGTATGGTACTGGCATACAAATAGATGCACACATTAATAGAACAGGATAGAAAACCCAGAAATAAACCCACAGTGATAAAGTCATTTAATTTTTGACAAAGGAGGCAAGAACAAGCAATGGGAAAGCTGGAAAATTACATGCAAATAAATGAACTGCACCACTTTTTTACACCAAACACAAAAATAAACTTAAAATGGATTAAGGACTTAAATTTGAGAACTGAAACCATAAAAATCCTAGGAGAGTGTGTAGGTAATAATTTCTCTGACATTAGCTATAGCAATATTTTTCTAGATGTGTCTGGTGAGGTAAGGTAAACAAAAGCAAAAAAAAAAAAAGACTACTAAGACTACATTAAAATGAAAAGCTCTGTATAGCAAAAGAAACAATCAACAAAACTAAAAAGCAGACTACAGAATGGGAGAAGATATTTTCAAATGACATATTCAGGAAAGGGTTAGTATTTAAAATGTGCAAAGAACTGATACAAGTCAAATCCCCCCAAAAAACCAAATGATCCAATTTAAAAAATGGGTAGAAGACATGCACAGACATTTATCCAAAGAAGACATTCAGATGGCTAATAGACACATGAAAAGATGCTCAATTTCACTTGCCATCAAGAAAATAAAAATTAAAATGGCTAAAATCAAAAACACAAGAAGTGACAGGTGTTAGTGAGGATGTGAAGAAAAAGGAACCCTCATACACTGTTGGTAGGAATGCAAACTGGTGCAGCCACTCTGGAAAACAATATGAAGTTTCCTCAGAAAGTTAAAGATAGAAATACCCTACATTTCAATAATTGTACTGTTGAGTAATCACCCAAAGAATACAAAAACACTAACTCAAAGTGATACATGCACTTCTGTGTAGCATTATTTAAAACTGCCAAATTACGGAAGCAGCCTAAGTGTCCACTGACTGATGAATAGATAAAGAAGTGTTATATACATATTATATATGTAATGTGTAATATGGTATATATATGTATATAGTATATATGTATATATGCATACATATATGTATATAATATATATGTATATGTATATGTATATAATATGGTATATATATATATATATATATATATATATATATATATAGTGGACTATTATTAGGCATTAAAAAGAATGAAATCTTGCCATTTGCAATAACATGGATGGAGCTAGTGACTATAATGCTAAGTGAAATAAGTTAATCAGAGAAAGATAAATACCATATGATTTCACTTATATGTGGAATTTAAGAAACAAAACAAATGAGCCATGGGGAAAGAAGGTAAAGAGAGACAAACCAAGAAACAGACTCTTAACTCTAGAGAACAAACTAATGGTTACCATAGAGAAAGAAGGTAGAGGAAGGGTGATTGGGATTAAAGAGTACAATTATCATGATAAGCACTGAGTAATGCACAGAATTACTGAATACCTATACTGTATACCTGAAAATAATCTAACACTGTATGTTAACTATACTGGAATTAAAAAAAATAAAAACCTTAATAGAAAAAAACAAAATAAAACAAAATATTTTCCTCAGACTAGAAATTATATTATTTCCTTTATACACACTCCAAAAGAGATATATTCTTAGAAGTGTAAAAATAGGAGCACCTGGGTGGCTCAGTCAGTTAAGCGTCTGACTTAGGCTCAGGTCATGGTCTCGTGGTTCGCGGGTTTGAGCCCCACGTCGGGCTCTGTGCTGACAGCTAGCTCAGAGCCTCGAGCCTGTTTCAAATTCTGTATTTCCCCCTCTCTCTGACTCTCCCCTGCTCATGCTGTCTGTCTGTCTATCTCTCAGAAATAAATAAAACATTAAAAAGTTGGGGGAAAAAAGAAGTGTAAAAATATTGGGGCAATTGGGTGTTTCAGTTGGTTAAGCACCAGCTCTTGACTTTGGCTCCTGTAGGTCATGATCTCACCTGAGTTTGAGTGCCATATCAGGCTCTGTGCTGACAGCATGGAGCCTGCTTGGGATTCTCTCTCTTTCCCTCTCTCTGCCCCTCCCCTGCTGGCTATCTCTCTCTATTTCTCTCAAAATAAATTTAAAAATTTTAAAAAAGGTTTTAAAGAAGTGTAAACATGCAAAGAAGTGTAAACATGTCGATTAACAAATATGTTTTCTGCAATGTAATTCATAGAGATGTCGTCAAATCAATGTTCAAATTAGATAGCTGTTAGTTCAGTTTACCAGTTTTTTTATATTATGATTCAAATTTATTAATGTAATTAAGAAGTAGAGAAGAAAATAGAGTGAAATGATGTCATTTAGTTTAAATACAATTGGTATAATTAGAAATGTAAAGGGGCGCCTGGGTGGCTTAGTCGGTTAAGCATCGGACTTTCACTTAGGTCATGGTCTCGCGGTTCGTGGGTTCGAGCCCCACGTCGGGCTCTGTGCTGACTGCCAGCTCAGAGCCTGGAGCGTGTTTCAAAGTCTGTGTCTCCCTCTCTCTCTGACCCTCCCCTGCTCACACTGTGTCTCTCTCTGTCTCTCTCTCCTAGAAATAAATAAAACATTTAAAAATTTAGAAAAAAAAAAGAAATGTAAATATATGTCAATCATAACTATCATAGATACAATTATATCAACATATAATTTCCAAAGCAAACAAAAAACTAATTGTATAAGACAAAAAATTATTACTATTGAATTATATCTGGAAAAAAATGTGGTTAACCTAATTCATGAAACTACTGTTTTCTTAGAGGTTGCTTTTGTGTTTTCTTCTAATATTCCCACTATATTTGACTAGATAAATTAAGATTAATTCCTACAGAATCCCAATCTGCCCCGTGGTTATATAGCTTTGAAATAGACCCTTGATTAAATAATGTTTTCATTGTTTTCACTGCTTATTCCCACTATAAAAAATTTAGGAAAGGCTGTTTTAAGTTAAAATAGGAGAAAAGAGTAAAAAATAGTCAAAAGAAAGCAAGGGTAGTAAAACTGTATATGGGGTTGGAAAAATGTTGTTTAAGATGTTTAAGACTTGCCTTTTTGCTTTATGTCAAAGATAAGAAATATTTATTTTCCAATCTATCTTCTTCAGCTTTTGTTTTTGACAGATTGATTAATTCCGTACAAAGTTTATCAGGCAATGTCCCCTGCTCCTGACATCAAGCATGTGTCAGCAAAAGAAAACGTCAGTGAACAGCATAGATTATTACATAAGTGAAAACTTTGTATAATATAATCAATCACATATTTATTCTTTGATTTGTTAGAAAAAACAGATTATACATTATATATACACATATATTATATATATAATATAATACCTAGTGAATAATAAGAATTGGTCAGAGACTTTACATACATTGTTTTAGTTTATTCTCACAATTAATTGATGCCATCAAATCCAGTATTTTGCAGATGAGCAAAAGGAAGCTCAGAACACTCAAGAAAACAGATTTAACTCAGCTGTCCTATGATCAAATGAGGGAAAAACTATTAGCAATACTATTTTATAAATAAGAAACAAAATCTTCAAAAGGTTAAGTCCACTTTCCAAAGACCTCAATTATCAAATGGTAGAGATAATATTTATTCTGGTAATCTGACCCCAGAATTCACATATCAATCCTTACTTCATGCTCCCTCCCATTGTAGACTTCTGGTTTCAAGTTTGATTCCAGATCATAGTATTCAGATTTGATTTCAGTAGGACTGTACACGACTCCTAATGTTATGAGAACAAGTTATGCTTTCTTTTATTCTTGCATTATGCTATCTTCTTGATAAGAATCTGTCACTTTAAGACTAATGACTGGACAAGTAAACTCCACTGACCCTTAGTAATATAACAAGAGCACATGAAAATTAGGCAAGAGTTAATATTCACTTTGAGGTTAATATTAATGAAGCAGAGTCATGAATTTAAATCCCATTTGAGGCACGTAAATTTTCTAGACCAGATAGCGACCAAGTGCCCCCTCAGATCCAAGCTGGTCATTTTTCTTGGCAAACAATACACTTGTCACAAGAGAGAGAAAATGAGAACCTATAGACAGACTTTCATCATCACACTGGCAAAACTCCTAAAGTCCATCTGTTTATCATTCCCAGTCATCTCATCTTTATTTATACACAAAACTTAGTTTTAGTAAAATTCAATCCTAATTTAAGAATTTGTTATTTATGTCTTCAAATTTTTGTACGTGTACAGTACACATGACATAACCTCACATAACCTGGACTAGTTAGGTTATAGAAAGTCTAGTAAAATCTTTAGAAGTATATTTTAAGAAGGCTATTATCAACCAGAGCACTACTCAAAAGGGAATCCCAAGATATGTAAACAGCCACAGAAGACCTGGACTGAGAGGTTTCCCAGGATGTGCAAATTCCAGTCCTAAAAACAGCATAGTCCCACACAGCTTGGGATGGTTGGTGACTGTATTACAATAGCCTCACTTATCTGCAGTTTTGCTTTCTGGGGTTTCAGTTCTCACAGTCAAGCACCTTCAACCATGGTCTGCAAGCAGATGGTCTTCCTTCTGAAGTATCATCAGAAAGTCAATTGTAGCCTAATACTATACCACAATGCCTACATCATTCACCTCATTGCATCTCATCAGGTAGATCTTTTATCATCTCAAAAGAAGAAGAGTGAATATAGTACAATAAGACATTTTGAGAGTGAGAGAAAGAGAAAACACATTCACATAAGTTTTATTACAATATATTGTTATAATGTATATTGTTCAATTTTATTGCTGCTGTTGTTAATCTCTTACTGTGTATAATTTATAAATTAAACTATCATAGATATATGTATGTACAGGAAAAAACCTATACATAAGTATAGGGTTCAGTACTATCTGCAGGTTTAGGCATGGGGGTGGGGCCATGGAAGGTATCCCCCTTAGGAAAGGAAGGACTTCTGAATCATGACAGATAGTTGAATTGGAAAAAAAAAATAATGTGAAATAATTCTGGGAAACTTAACTGAAACTCTAGTAGATTTCTAGGGTTTCCATAACAAAATATCACAAACTGGCTTGGAAGCTACCAATTAGAGATCAAAGTGTCAAAATTTTGGTTCTTTCTGAAACCTCCCTTCTTGGCTTGCCAATGCCTCACTCTTTGTGTCTTCACATGGTGGTCTTTGATCAGTGCCTGTATGTGTCTATTTTCTCCAGTGTGTTACATTTTTCTCTTGTAAGGACTTCAGTCATTTTGAATTGTTAAGGCTTCATTTTTCTTAATCATCTCTTTAGAAACCTTATTTTCAAATATAGCCACATTCTGAGATAATAGGGGTTTAGACTTCAATAGATAAATTTTTAGTGAGGAATACAATTCAGCCTATAACAGAAGTCTTCCAGTATTCGAAAGACTCTCATATTGGATAGGTCTTTAAATATTCTTTTAGTCCTCAAAGGCAAAGAAAAATGACTATAAGAGAAAATTACCATAAATATATTTGTGATTCCAAACTATCCCATTGAATATATTGCCCAGCTGGGTAGTAAACAATCTACCCTGACTTGGTTACCAAACTATGGTTTGAGAACTAGGCAATTCTGAATAGACCACATCTGACAGTAATAATCGGTGTATGTATTTTTGTGTATGAATATATGTATGTGTATACATATGTGTGTGATTCAATCACATAAAAACTTCAGATTTAGGGGCTATTAAAATGTGGAAATCAAATCATAGCATAAAATTGAAGAGAAAGAGATAGACATAGGCAGAGACAGAGATAAATAGGTAGATATAAATTTAAATGTAGATATAGATGTAGGTAAATAGATATAGAGACAGAGATATATACATAATGTATCCACACTGTCAAAGAAGGAAGTATTGAGAGGGAAAAAATAGTAATCTTACAGTGGAGGTGTTTTTGGGGAGGGAAAAAAGAGAAAACTCAAGGCAACTTGGCTATATATGTACATGACAACATCCCTCACACCTTGTAACATGAAACCACTTAATCAGACTGCGTGTTTATGTGTTACCATATATGGGAGACAAAGAAATAGAAAATGTATAAATAACTGCACCACGTGGCATTCGGGGCTCAGTTCTTCAGTAAGAACTGAGTGGTACCGGCTTGAACATAATGTTGTTTCCTGGAAAGAAAAGCCTCGGTGTCATGACTCTCTGTGTGAGAATCCTGCAACAGAAGAACCTGACAGAAACTACATTAACCAAATAATGAAGATCAGCATCATCAGTGATTTTATGTCAAAATCGTGTGTTCACTGATACTACGTAATGAAATCGTTTCATTTGTAACAAAAGATCGTACTCTTTCCAAAAACCTATAACGCCAAACTAATCATGAAGACATCAGACAAATTCAAATGGGACATATTCTATACAATCTCTGGCTAATATTCCTCTAATCTGACAAGAATTCAAGGAAGACACTCACAGACCAGAGGAGGCTGGAGAGATATGAAAGATGGACACAATGTGGTATTCTGGAATGGGTTCTGAAACAGAGGGAAAACATCCATGTGAAAGTAGTGAGACCCAAATAAAGTCAGGAGTTTAGATAAAGTAATGTACCAATATTGATTTCTGGTTATGACAAATTACCATGGCCATGTAAGATGATAATAATGGAGAATTCTCTGTATTACCATAGTCATTTTTCTGCAAATTCCAAATTATTCCAAAAAAAAAAAAAAAGACAATGTTAAAAACAATTGATAGCCTGGAGAATAGAATAGAAAAAGATTAAACTTAACACAGTGGAAGCATAGCCTAACCCAGATGAGAGATCATAAAATTGGGAAGGAGCAGAGCAGTGTGGATAGAAGAATGAAAATAATTGATTTGAAAGTGTTAGAAATGACATAATTCAGTGTTATCTTTTTCTTTATTTTTAATATTTTCAAATGGCACATTAGCTTTTCTGGCTACTGTATCACATGGTTAAAGTATATCGAATTTACTCTGGAAAAAATAATTACCTTTCCACAATCATGATCAAGAGATTTCAACATCTTCTACTGATACAGCTATACTTACGGATGTAGGTATAGGATCGGATTTTACCCTTTTGAATTCTGCTCCTCATGGATGACTTTACAGATTTAAATGGATATATATTTACTTTCACCACTCAAATCCATTTACTGTTGTCTTGAAGAGAGAGCCCCTCCTGAGTTTGGGCAGTAATCACGTCTCCGCTTTTTGTAAGAATGGGGCTGGAGCCCATATCCATTCCTAATTCTAAGAATGGCCAGGTAACTTAGACTTGAGCTTTAACCAGCCTAAAACATTAGCATGGTAAGGGTGATTAAGTCAGGAAGGATAGTACCTTTAATTATTCTCTTGAAGAAAGGAAAGTAAACTCTATTTTCTCAAGATGTGCACATTTTATTAAAGATTTTATTTTTCAGTAATCTCTACACCAAACATGAGGCTCGACTCACAACCCCATGATCGACAGTCCCATGCCCCACCAACTGAGCCAGTCAGCCACCCACCCCCAGATGTGCACATTAATAAATGTAGCCCTGGAGCTCTTTGAAACAAATGCCATCATCAAAGTCAGCATGGAAAAGAAAAGATCAAGAAAGACCAGCTCCTTGTGTTTCTTGATCAGACCCTACATGACCTGAATTACATGGATCCCATTTCTTCTCCTTTTTCACTCATGCCAGTTTAAGATAAATTTTCATGTTTATTACTTGCAACTAAAAGCCCTAACGGATAAATGATATCTATAATTATGAACTCTATCATTTTATACACTTTGTATCTATATATTTGATGGACTTTTATGACTTCTAATTATTGATTCAAATCACAAGGAGAAGTGTAGAACAGTCTAGGGTTCAGTGAGAATTCTGAGATGTAGATGAAAAATCTCACTCTAATTCATACCCAGCCTTTGGGAGTGAATCATTATTGGTCTAAGTCAGTGATTCTAAAACATTAGAGTGCATCAAAATTAACTGAAGAGCTTGTTAATTATCTGCAGGCTCCACTGCCCAATCCTAACTAAGTAGGATTGTTTTGGGACCTGAGAATTTGGATTTCTAACGAGTTCCCACAGGTGACTCTTTCAGAACCATTGGTCTAAGCATCTCATATTCACCTTTTTTAAAGGAATGTGTATTTATTTATTTTGAAAGAGAGGGAGCATGCATGAGTAAAGGAGGAGCAGAGAGAGAGAGAGAAAAAAAAAATCCCAAGCAGGCTCTGTTCTGTCAGCTCAGAGTCCAATTTGGTCAGTGTCATGAACTGTGAGATTATGACCTGAGCCAAAATCAAGAGTCCAACGGTTAACAGACTGAGTCACCCAGGCCCCCCTAAGCATATAATATTTGCCTTTAATCCTCATTTCTCTCTGTGACTCAGGTAGGAGCTTTCTAGAAACATTTTTCACTGTTCTAAGAAAGAAATAGGGTAATAGAGTCGCTTTTTTCTATTCTTTTTCTTCCAGTGTTGGACACTGCGATGAGAGAATGTGATGCCTGGAGTTGGCATAGCCATATGGGAATCAAGAGAAAAAGCCAAGAGAACTACCAAGGTACCAAGGTACTCATTCCAATGCCCTGACCAGCCCTAGGACTAACTTCTTTCAGAGTTCTTGATATGACAAGCAAATCAATGCTGTTATTATTATCCAACCATTAGGCAGGTACTCTGTTACTTTTAGATAAATGTTCTGCTTGAGATGGTTACAAATGGGCTACTGTAACTGATATGAAGAGCACTCTTCTGGCTATAAATTATTTTAGTACAGTAACATTTAGCTTTAGGTCTTGTAAAGCACAGAGTACAGTTTCTTGAACACAATAGATGTTCAATAAATTTCTACTATTTAATGATAAATGATAGCAGTAGTTTGAATTCAGTATCACATAGTTTGGGCTTCGAAGCATTAAAAAGGCCTTCATGTAATTTCTCCTATTAGCTAAACACACAGAGTGGGAAAAAAATCCTTGCCTTTTCTTTTAGATTATAGTTCATTTCTCCTTTTCAAAAATATTTGAAAATACAAAGATTTGAAATATATTTTCTACAATATATCTAAGAATAGTTTAAGAAGAGTAAAAATCTAGGATTGCAGTTTGAAGTCATATAATAATGCATACTAAAAATACGGAGTAAAAGTATCTTTTCTTGTCAAGGAATATTTATAAATCCCACTTAGAAGGACATCATTTCTCAGGATGTTCCAAGGCCTTAAGTCAGCTATTTAATAGAGAAGAATACTAAGAAATATGATTCAGATAAGATAGTTTTATGGCATATAATTTCTTTTTTCATATATAATTTCTTAATGCTCTGTGAATGTTCCTATAACTCAGACTTGCACATATTACATCAAACAATTCTTGGCTTCTATGGAACACAGTAAAATACAATTCTCATTAATACTTAACTTATCATATTCTGCATCACCAAGCCCTTGGCAATTAATGTAGCATTTCTACCTTTCTGTCAATAAAATTAAATCTTACATTTAATAGATGTAGATAAGGATCATAATTTTACATGGGAAAATAAAATCTGTACAAAGTCTAAAAATGATCTTAAAAAAAAAAAGAAAAGCCAAAAGTTCAAACTACTGCAAGCTTTAAGTTAAAGTAATTGCTCCCTTGTTTGTAGTATGGGCTTTGTCTCTAAAATTATAGCACTTGCTAGAAGTAACTAGCTAAGTTACTTCTAAGTAACTAGCTAAGATAAACTTAGCAGTTTTCAGCATATTATTGTTTAGTTATTATCATTAATCATTTAAAGTTAACAAAAGAAGATAATATGGATTTTTTGTATCGAAGTCCCTTTTGTCCCCCTCATTTTGAAATAATTGGGAGGGAAATTATAAGAAAATATTGATTCTAACTTACTGTGTTTAGTTCTTTTGGTTTTAACATCAACTATCCCAAAGATAGATTTTTATTTTTAACTGAACATTTATTTTAATTTTGGAAGTTATTAGCATTTACCTAATAGATATAATAATTTGGAATTGGCATTTAAACATGACTCAAATCAAATAAAAACTCAATCTTTCTAATGGATTACTACATAATTTACAGCCTCTCTTGAAAAACAAAACAAAACAATACATTAGCATTTCAGCCCTCTTAGAAATAATGTTACAATTATAGGAGTCAGTATGAGAGGAGATATTAGCAAGGAGACACTTTAGTTCACTGTCTCACATCTTCCCTTACTCGGTAACTGAGTGGTCTCATCCTACTCACACGACGTAAGTGTCTCTTGAGAGGCTTCTTAATTCATCATGATTCTAGTTACTAAAATGACCTGCTGTACCTATGTCTAGGCCCCATGATCTTTGTTCCTCACTATAGAAGATTAAAATCCATTTGTATAGCCAGAGAAAGATCAGGTTAATCTAACCCCTTCTTCCATGAAGTAGAAAATTCATGGACTGGAGAATCATGGATCCTAAAAGCACTAGAACTCAATCACATCTTTTCCTGACACTCTGGGTTGCCCATGAAAATTTGCTATTTGTACCTTCTTTTGTAACTTCTCTCACTTCTCACCTTTCCAGAGATTGGCTATTCCTAGCTTTTTTGTAAAATTCCCTTTGTTGATCATGATAACCACTTCGGATATCATGTCATATCCATATATGGGCATATATAGCAAAACTTTATATTCTTTCCTTATATCTCTATGCATGTATCTCTGTGGATACACAGATATAGTGATAGCTGATTAGATATATAGATGATTGATAGATAAATGATAGATGACACATATGACATATGGATATTTATAATGATCTTTGTATGGATATATATGGGTATATGGAAATATATGACCTTTTATGTTATATATTTCATATTATACAAAGGGATACAGGGAACTTAAGAACTGCTTCTTTGAAAATAAAATGTCCTTGACCACACTGAATAATTTAATGGTCACTGGATTGTGACCTCTATCTAATATAACCTATCTAATTCCACCTATATGAATCAATAAACTCAATCTCATATCAATGAGACTTTGACCAACATAGTACAAATATTTATAGCAACCTAGCTGGAATAGTCACCAAAAAAAAAAAAATTAGATAGTAAACTAAATCAATTAAATCAACTTCCACAACCTACTAATTGGGAGAGATTATTTGCAAATCATATATTTGATAAGAGGTTAACACCCACAATATATAAAGAACTCATAAAACTTAATAGCAAAAAACAAAAAACAAAAACAAAAATAGTCCAACTAAAAAAAAGGCAGATGACCTGAATTGACGTTTTTCCAAAAAAAGACATACAGATGGCCACCATATAAAAGAAAAGGTGCTGAACATCATAAATCATCAGGGAAATCCAAATCAAAACCACAATGAGATATTAACTCATACCTGATAGAATGGCTATCATCAAAAAGACAAGAACTAACAAGTATTGGCAAGGTACAGGGTACAACCCTTGTACCCTGTTGAAGGGAATGTAAATTGATCCAGTCACTGTGGAAAACATTATGGATGTTAAATTAAAAATAGAACTTCCATATCAACCAGCAATTCCATTTCTGGGTATTTATCTGAACAAAACAATTTCACTAACTCAAAAAGATCTAGGCACCCAAGGTTAATTGCATCCTTATTTACAACAACTAACATCTGGATACAACCTAAGAGTCCATCAATAGATGAATGGCTAAGAAAATGTGATACATATTTGCAATGAAATATTATTCATACATAATAAAGAATGAAACCTTGCCATTTGTGACAACATGTATGAAACTTGAAGGCATTATGCTAAACAAAATAAGTGGGACAGGGAAAGACAAATGATCTCACTTATGTGTGGAATCTAAAATAACAACCAGGGGCGCCTGGGTGGCTTAGTCGGTTAAGCGTCCGACTTTCGCTTAGGTCATGATCTCGCGGTTCGTGGGTTCGAGCCCCGCGTCGGGCTCCGTGCTGACTGCCAGCTCAGAGCCTGGAGCCTGTTTCAGTCTGTGACTCCCTCTCACTCTGACCCTCCCCTGCTCACACTGTTTTTCTCTCTCTCTCCTAGAAATAAATAAAAAAATATTTAAAAAAAATAAAAATAAAAAAATAAAATAAAATAACAACCAAACAAAACAAAAACAACTACCATTATCACCACAACAGAAACACAGAACAGATTGGTGGTTACCAGAGTAGGAAATGGAGGCTGGGGAAAATTGATGAAGGGAGTCAAAAGGTACAAATTTTCAGTTATAAAATAAAAAACTCATGAGATCCAATGTCTACTATGGCAACTATAGTTAATAATACTGTATTACATATTTGAAAGTTGCTAAGAGAGCAACATTTAAAAGTTCTCAGGGGGGTGCCTAGGAGGCTCAGTCGGTTGAGCGTCTAACTTTGACTTGGGTCATGATCTCACAATCCGTGGGTTTGAGCCCTGTGTTGGGCTCTGTGCTGACAGCTCAGAGCCTGGGGCCTGCTTCTGATTCTGCATCTCCCTCTCTCCCTCGGTACCTCCCCTGCTCTCACTGTGTCTCTCTCTCTCTCTCTCTCAGAAATAAATATTTTTTAAAAATGTTTTCAAATGAATAAAATAAAAGTTCTCATCACAAGAAAAAACTCTACATATGGTAATAGATATTAGCCTGGCTTATTGTGGTGATCATTTTGCAATACAAATATTGAATCATTATGTTGTACACCTAAAACTAATATAATGTTGAATGTCAATTATATCTCAAAAAACAAAAAAAAATTGAAAAGTAAATAAATTCAACTTTCTTATTCATTAACAACAAAAAATATATTAACCAGGACATTGCCACATTTTATAAAAAAATTTTTTTCCTTATATTGGAGGCACTAAGATGGGAGAGAAAAACCAGATGTGAATCACATCTTAAGATGTGAATGGGTAGTATGATCACTTATACAACCAATTGTATTTTCTTTGTTAGAAAGACTGGTTGTCATATCCTGTTCCTGGAGCTGTTATAAGAATCTTTCCTAGATAAACAGTGGTTTGTTAAAAACATTTATGTAAAGATCAGATAAGCTGGAGAGGGATTAAAACACACACACACACACACACACACACACACACACACACACACACATTTATCACAATTATAATAAACAGAAAGGCAGTGAAAAGAAACAGAAGTATTATAAGAAAAGACAAAGTTTTACTTTTTACTTGCTCCTTCACACAATTGTGAAGTCCTGTTTTGATCTATCCAGTATGCTTTTCCTGATTATAATCAATATAACTGACTGGGCATGGGTATGGCTACAGCATGCAGATTTTATCCATAAATGTAGGGACAAATTTAATGGTCATAATCGCAAAATGCACATGTTATAAAATACCATTCTACTAACCAACCTGAGCTGAATTTTAAAATAAACTATATTTTTGCCCCAGTCAATAATATCTCTTGTCTTTTATACAGATACTCAAAGGCAAAGAGAAACTTATGCTTTGATAAATCCATTCTTGCAAAAAGAGCTTCTGATTTTTACGCTGTGCCAGAAATTCATCTTTAGATAAAAGTGCATTGTTATTACATTTACCTCATTTATTATCTCTCCCTTTGGACTTCAAAAATCAGGTCAGGGCCACATCTTGAACAGATTGCCTATCTAACCCTTAAAAGTGTGTGTAATATAATATTATTTGGATACAAATAACATCTATTTCATACTACTTATCACTGTTATCACATGCTTTGTAAAGGAGTCTTATCAATCTTATATGCTTTTACTGGCCTTACTAAAATGACTACCTAGAATTCACATTTTCAGCATACTCTGGAGTAATTATAGTGTAGTTTTTCTTACTGCCCCAACTTCACACATTCCCGTTTATTGATTTCAACATTTATGCAATTTATTTTTCTTTGGCTGTGGAAAACAGTGCTTGAAATTTTATGTATGGTTTCTACTGCATCTTTGGGCATATTTCCTGCTTTATTATTACTCTCACTTCCTGCTTTCTTCATGCTTGGGCCATTCATCTTGATTCATCCAACACTTTATTTATGGTGGTGCTGTGAAATTACTTGGAGCCATGCTAGTCGAAAATCCTGAAATTAATGCAAACCTGATCAATTAAATGATTACATATGTTTCACACTTTGGCTTTAATTTTTTCCCATTACCTTGGGTTCTGAATTAGAAATTACACTTAATAATATTAATAATAATAAAAATAGTAAATTATACTTAAGGATTGTATTAAAAATATCACTCAAAAAATTACCACTCAAATAACTGACAACCTGAGTTAAGTCTCACATATTAAAAGGAGTAAATTCAGCTCTGGGACTTAACTAATTTATTTAACTTCAGATTAGTTTCTTTTAGGACACAATATACAAAATATGACATTAATTCATTACTTCTATATCCAGCCTACCTTTCCATTGAGAAAAGATACTTTTTAACAATATGAAAATAAAATCACTCATAACAGGGTGTCCCTTGTGCAATAATTATGTACTAACATTTAAAAAAATCTAAGTTTTTCATTTTAATTTTGTTATTTCTCTATTTAGGGATATCCACTTTCAAAGCAACTTCCGACTGAAGCAATTTCATCTTCAAAATAGGTGGATGATACTGTCTTTTTCCAGAGTTTTAATTTTACTTCCCATTGAATCAGTTTGCCCCAGCCCACTGGTATACAATAGAGAAGGCCCATAGACTCTTGTCCTTTCCTCTGACCCAACCAGGCCAACCAGAGTGATTCTGCTCACTTGTTTATCCTCCTCATTTACTGGATGTACTTAATTATCCTGTCTGTTCTTTTTCCCATGTGGCCAATTGGAAAACCTTTCTTGGCTGGTGCCTTTTGAACAGACAGCAAAGACCTACTGGAGCAGACAACTTGCAACGACATCCCTGGCATATGGACATGCAAACTTTTCACACTTCAAGTGATTTTGCCATTTGAGTGACTAGGTCTGGTTGCAAACGTCTCAATAAAGATCATCATTAAGTTTTCAAATATATGCATTATTGTAGAACATGTTTAAGACACTGTATCTATCCCATATGCTTATTCATTGATGTATGCTTATTTCTGAGTGATATTCTTGCTAGCTTGAGCAAACATTACTTGGCCCTTAAGTACCATGAAAAACACCATATTATGCTGTTTTCCCTTCAAAGCCTAAAGTCTGAGAAAACTGCAGTCACTGCAGGAATTAGAGACAAGTAGTTAGAGATTTAGACCAATTTTCTTTCATTTGGTTGTACAAAGTGTTGAAAAAACAACAGCTAAAATAACCAAGAGAGTGGTGACTAAGTCGGGGAACAATTTATCTAATTCAATAGCAAAACAGATACTGTAGATAGGAAAATAGAACAGATTCATAGACAGATTACAAACTTACAAGTAAAACACTATATGTTTTTCTGTTGTTTGTATCAAAACCAGCCTAATTTCTTTTAGGAGGTAACTTGCAAACTTGATGCAGTTCTAGTCAACTTTAGACTCTTGAAACCCAATGTTTCTGCCCTTGACAGCAAGAAAAATTGAGTTCCATCTCAGCTAGTTCACTCTACAGTTTGTTCCACTGTAGAATATGGTGTTCGGGTGCCTTCTTTCATATATCAATCATACAGAGTGAAAGAGATTTAAGAAGTCTTGAAAATAATGATCCCATTTATACCTTGTGATGTCTCTACTCCCAGACTTTTCTTTTTAAAGATACAAAGATTTGAACAGTATTTCATGATAACAGATGGTAGCTACACTTGTGAGTACAGCATAACATGCAGACTTGTGTAACCATTATGCTGTACACCTGAAACTGTTGTAACATTGTGTGTCACATATTCTTCAATTAAAAAATTAAAATAAATAAAAATAAAGATACAAAGATTGTTTCCTATAAGAGCACATGGGTACTTAGGACTAAACTATGCATCAGTGGAAAAGTCTTATATATATTTAAGTTTTTGATACTGTATTTTAAGGTTTTTTGTCTTAGCTTTCCACAATGTTGAATATTCAGGATAAGATTATTTACCCTCTGTATCTTCCATTCTTTCATATTTCCTTTCTTCCCTTCACAATGTCAACATGTAGTAAACTTTATTATTAATGACAACTGTAAAAATAAAAATAAAGAAGCTGTGCAGCCCAAGTGAGAAATGTGTGGAATCTATGAGTAAATTTTTTCAATATAAATTTGAATTATAAATAAGTTTTAAAATATTAAGCTATTTTTATACTGTTTGTTTTATATACATTGATCACCCTTCAGAGTATTACAGAAAGATATAGGTTGGTTTAGATATAGGTATAGTTTAGGCCTAGGAAACCCACATAGTAATATTGAAATTCATAGTTCTTAACCACTTTCTATAATATTTTCAAAATTTTACAAGAACAAGAAAGCTCATAAAATTACATTCTAATTTTTGTTTTGTATATTGGTATCGAATATATGAGACAAAGTACCAGTATCTGGAATTGTACTTAAGAAAAGAATAGCTAGGGTGGCTTAGTTGGTTAAGCATCTGATTCTTGGTATTGGCTCAAGTTATGATCTCATGATGGTGGGATTGAGCCCCATGTCAGGCTCTGCACTGACAATGTGGAGCCTGCTTGGGATTCCCTATCTCCCTCTCTCTCTGCTCCTGCCCCTCTCACGCATGCAAGTGCGTATTTTGTCTAAATGAACAAATAAATAAATAAATAAATATTTAAGAAAAGAATAGCTAAGGGGGTCCCTGAGTGACTCAGACGATGAAAGACAAACTCTTGATATTAGCTCAAGTCATGATCCCAGGGTTGTGCAATCAAACCCCATGTCGGGCTCTGTGCTGAGTGTGGATGCTGCTTAGAATTCTTTCTCTCTCTCTGCCTCTCTTGCACTCTGTCTTTATAAAAAAAAATTGAAATGAAAATGAAAGAAAAGAAAAGAATACCTAAGGATGACATGGAGTCCCTAAGAAAAATTGGAGGGAAATGGGAGAAATGGATATTGCCTAATATGGATACTTTAATATCACTTTCTTTGAGATGAAACTACAGATATGCCCCAACTAATCCTCACTGGCTCCAGAAAGCAGAACTACAACTAACTATAGCAGATTTGTTCAACATAACATTTACTAGCATACCTGACTACCCTTTTTTTATTTTAGATCTCAGCAAATGAGAAAATAAAATATATTTAGGACAATTTATCAAATTTACCAAGAGCTAATTTTCTATTTTAATTAATTTTAATAATTTTAAAATTATTTTAAATAATAAAATATTTTAAAATAATTTTAATAAATTCTAATTTAATTTTTCTCTTTCTATTTTATCCTTCCTGGTAATTGAAAACTAATAATTTTACTTATTTGTAATATGGAAAAATAGAGTTATTTTTAGCTTTAATAAAGGCACAGGAAGATATTGCATTTGCAGAGAGTATATAGTGATGAGTCTGAGCTACCCTAAAGACTAATAGGAATAAGACTTTTACTACATATTTGTGTTGTCTTTTCCATGGGGTTATAGACAGTGTTTATAATAGACTCTCAGAATTAACTTTGATCATTCATAACATTAAATCTCTACCAAAATCTATTTTAATACATGACTCTTGCACTGTGTACCTTCTTTGGACTTAAATCAAAGTATGAAAATATTATATTATATCATATATGTTAAATTATATATTATATGTATTACCTATTACAGTGCATTTCTATGAGGAGAAAGAAAACATAGATCCAGGTGGAATGACACAGTGATTTACTACACAGGTTCTAAACCTTTCCCATTTAAAAAAAAAAAGAAATATAAAATTTAATATATTTATCACCTAACAAACTGTAAATATTAATAGTTTATCCAATTAACACTTCCTTTATGATAAAAATGTTCTTGAGACCAAAAATGACTAAATTCTAAAAATACTCCAGAATTTAAGGCATCAAATTATATAATTAAATTTAGGTAAGAAAGTATAAACTTTCAAAAATCAGAAGCCTAAATGTAGGCATTCAAGCACTCGGGAAGAAAGGGACCTCCTTCTTTTATTACAAACATGCATTTACAACCAAAGGAATTCTATAGTCATCTATGCCCTCCTCCCACCTGCAAACTCTAGTCAGAAAGTAAAGGAAATTACTAGAAGTGCAGCTGTAGTTAGGGCTGTGTTCATTAGCCAGGTGGACACAGGAATCAAGCTTCCAACAGCCATCTGCAATAGTTTTTTCCTCTGGCATTAAGGTTAAAGCATGTGATTTCCCATTTTATATACATACAAATTTTATTGGTACCAGAATTATTTCTCATTCATTCAGAGGAAGTTGTAATTTAAGACCGTGCCTGAATAGTCCATATTCTGTTTTCCTTTTCCAAACTGTAGCTATTACCAGAACACATTTACTGAAACCTAACAGGGGGCAGCTTGCCCTGTGAAAGGTAGAATTACATGTGGTGCCACCTGGAGGTCTTATAAAGCGTAAATTAAAAGGCAAGGAACTAAGTACACATACAAAGTACAGTTACTCATTTATTGTTATTGTGTGGGCAAAGGAAACAATTACCCTCTTTTGAAGCAGTCATTTATTTTTTAAGCATTGCTTCATTTCTCAATTTGTAAGTCAAATATGACTTATAAATGTATAGAAAAGAAAAGTTCTTAGAAATCACTGATGAAGCAAATTTATAAAATGGCAAAACTTGATTACCGTTTTGTTAAAAGGACTAGATGTTATCTTGGTTTGTTCTGTTCTGTATATGCAACAAATATTAAAGTTTCCAGAGAGATTTTGGAAGGTTAAGCCAGTAAGAGATATTGTGAATGAACAGAAGAAATATTTCCTTCATTAACCAGAAATTACACAGCAATTTTATATCAATCTGAATTGGTTGGCATGTCCCCATAATGAAAATAAAGTAATTGTTTATTCTTCCAACTTTATTGAGGTATGATTGACAAATAAAAGCTGTATATTTTTAGGTTGTGCAACATGACGGTTTTGTTTATTTCCAAAGGTGTAAAATTTGATGGTAGAACACACATATACTTTTTAAATGATTACCACAGGGCGCCTAGGTGGCTCAGTCGGTTGAGCATCCGACTTCAGCTCAGGCCATGATCAACCGGTTCGTGGGTTCGAGCCCCACATCGGGCTCTGTGCTGACAGCTAGCTCAGAGCCTGGAGCCTGTTTCGGATCCTGAACCTCCCTCTCTCTCTGACCCTTTCCTGCTCACGCTGTCTCTCTCTCTCTCAGAAATAAATTTTAAAAATATATATTTTAAAAAAATGATTACCACAGTCAAGTTCACTGAAACATTCATTACTTCACAAAGTTGAATCTTTTTTGTGGTGAGAATTCTTAAGATCTACTCCCAGCAAATTTCAAGAATGCAATACACCATTATTAACTGTAATCATCATCCTATACATTAGACCCCAGAACTTATCCATCTTATAACTAAAAGTTCGTACCTTTGACCAACATCTCATTTCAGCCACTCCTCAGCTCCCGGCAACCACCATTCTATTCTCTGATTTTATGAGTTTGATCTTTTTACATTCTGCACATGAGCTCACACAATATTTGTCTTTCTGTGTCTTGCTTATGTCAGTAACATAATATCCTCCACTTAATTTTTGTTTTCACAAGTGGTAGGATTTCCATTTTTATGGTTAAATAATATTTCATTGTGTGTGTGTGTGTGCATGTGTGTGTGTGGTGTGTATCCACACCAAAAAATGCTAAACAGGTATTTGAAAAGGTGCTCAAAATCACTAATTATCAGGGAAATGAAAATCAAAACCACAATAAAATATCATGTCACACCTCTTAAAATAGCTAGTACCAGGAAGACAAAAGATAACAAGTGTTGGTTAAGGTGTGAAGAAGAGAAAATCTTTATATACTGTTAGTGGGCATGTAAACTGTACACCTATTTTATGAAAAATGGTATGGAGATTTCTTAAAAAGTTAAAAATAAGAATACTCTATGATCCAGCAATTGCACTACTGGTTATACGTTCAAAGGAAATGACATCAGTATCATGAAGAGACATCTATACATCCATGCTCATTATAACATTATTTACAGTAAAGAGTCAAGATACAGAAACAACCTAAGTGCCTACTGACAAATGACTAGATAAACACCCACCTCTCATTCATGATTAAAACTATTCCTCAAGTCCAGGAATTCAAACAAACTTGGTAAAAACTCAATATATTAGTTTGTATTAAAATAATTAAAGGTGAACTACTCTATTTGTTACTTGCATCTCAACACTGAATTTATCCTGATTTATTATGAAACAGATTTAATGTTTGGGCTCATATTATAGCTTCACGATATGTAAGTAAGGCCTTGTTTGTCTTCATCTGAGACTTTCTAAGTCCTAAAAACCATGATATTTAGGCAAGAGCATTTTTGAATGGAAAGCCATTTCTACACATCAACTTTTCTTGCTTGCTTTTCTAATTTTTATTTTCTTTAGACAAAGTGCAAATTCTCAATACCTTAGGGAATCTTTTAATATATTGTGCCTAAATGTTTCAAAATTTAGGAGATAATACTCAAAACTATGGTGTTCTTTCCTCATAGATGGCTATTTTCAAGCACAATGGTGACTTTATTGCGTCTCACAGTGATTTCTTCACTAATTAGATTCTCTTCAATGTCTAAACAGCCCCCTCAGATGAGAAACCTGCATTAGACATGTCAAGAAAAGATGTCAAGAAAAGAAAAAAAAACAAAACAGCAATTCCAAACAGAAATTATAAGACTGTATCACAGTCTCTAACATATAGAAAAGGTTTGTAGACTCAAACTACTATAATTTACTATAATTTACCACACCACATTTAGTATTGCTATTATACACGATCATAAATAATATTTAATGAAATTTTTAATCTTGTTTCAACATTTCATTTCTCAAAAGTCCAGTCAACTGCAGGATTCTGTGACCTTGAATGTTAACAATTTTGCCCCGGGGGGGGCGGGGCAAGAGAGGGTGAGAGAGAGAATTCCAAACAAGTGCCATGCTGTCAGTGCAGAGCCCAACACGGACCTTGATCTCAAGAACAATGAGATCATGACCTGAGCAGACACCAAGAGCCAGATGCTTAATCTACTGAGCCACTTAGGTGCCCCTGTCTCTTTTCATGTTGGAAATATATTTTCTTTGTTTTATTAGTGATGCATAATGATCTTAGCTGGGATTCTTTTGCCATCAGTTGAATGTACACAATCGCATTAGATTAAAAAATTAAATTCATATCAGAAATAAAGAAAGCAAGATATAATGACACTTACATTAATTAAAAAAAAACTTAACTTTTAAAAATTTAATAGATGCTGATAAAAACAGTTTTGCATAGAATACTTATGAAAATTTTTATAAATAATTTTAATAAGCCTATCAAAGGAAGAAACTCCTCTTTCCAGAAATGAAGGCTATGCCTATTTTATAACACATGAAGTGAATTCCAGAAAAGATAATTGGTAAGTTTAAAAGAGCATTGAAAATAAATCCATTTTAAGTCATTACCAAAACGACATAGTAAATAGTTAAAAAGAAGAAGGGATGTTTGAATAAAATGTTATTGTAAACAAAGAAACTAATACCTATGAGGTAAATTTTTTTTCATAACCTATTATGCATTTTTTCTAAGAACAAAAACTGGATTTGATGAAATTTTGATTTTTTTTACTTCCTGGGAAAAGAAAACAGATGGAAATATTATTTTTTCTTAAACTCTAGCAGTATAAATAATACAAGGTGCATACACTGTTAATATCTTGATGAGCACATAATCCAGTGAAGAAAACAGCAATAGCAGTGTGGGTCACAGTACCTCGGTATGTGGCAAAACATTATTTTGAATGTTGCTGTGGATGTGATTAACGTCTTTGGATATGATTAATATTTAAACCCATAGATTTTGAGTAAAGCAGATTACCCTCCATAGCATAGGTGGTCCTTGTTCAATCAGTTGAAGGCATGAATAGAATAAAAACAGACCTCTCTTGGGGATCCTGGGTGGCTTAGTCGGTTAAGCGTCCGACTTTCGCTTAGGTCATGACGTCGCGGTTCGTGGGTTCGAGCCCCGCGTCGGGCTCTGTCCTGACTGCCAGCTCAGAGCCTGGAGCCTGTTTCAGTCTGACTCCCTCTCTCTCTGACCCTCCCCTGCTCACGCTGTCTCTCTCTCTCTCTCTCCTAGAAATAAATAAAACATAAAAAAAAAAATTAAAAAAACAGACCTCTCTTGGACAAGAAAGAAATCTGCAGTGGCGAGCCTTCAGACATAACCTGCAGGTCCACTCTCTATTGAGTTTCCAGCCTAGTGAACCAGCCTGTGAATTTTGGACTGGACAACCTCCATAATTGTCTGAGCAAATTTCTTAAAGCAAGTCTCTTTGTACACATATACACACATCCCATTGGTTCCATTTTTCGGGAGAACACTGATCAATGTACAGTATAAATATAGTTGATAATTTAACTAAAATGTTGTAAGTGCTTAGAGGCCTATTCAAAGCACTGTTGAGTTTACCATCTAAACAGAATAAAAAGAAAAATCATATATTCCTCTCAATAGATGAATGAAAAAAGTAACAAAATTCAATAATTTATGACAAAAGTTTTTAGCTAATTCAACTTGATAAATTAAATATATGAAAACCCCACTCTTAATACTGTATTTAATGAGTATTAAGCTTATTCTCATTATGATTGAAAACAAAGCAAGGATATCGTCTCTGATGACTGCTTTTCAATATTGTCCTGGAGGTTCAATCTAATGCAAAAAGGCAAGAAAAAAATGCAAGCCATAAATATAAAAAGTAGTAAAATAATCTCTATCCTAGACAACATAATTGTCTACATAAAAAAAATAAAAGGAATCTGTGTGGAAACCACAACAGTAATAAAGGTAAATGTTTAGGAATCACAGAAGAAATGTTAAATTATAAAAATCAGTCGTGTTCCTACATACTATCAATAAATTATAGAACTTTTAAGAATCCATGTATAAATAGTGCCACACAAAATTCTTAGATATCAACTTAGTTATGTGCAACACCTAGATGTACTATCTTCATAGATTAGAAGAATCAATATTTTTAAGATGTTAATGCTGCCATTATTGATATATTCAAAACAATCTTCATCAAAATGATATCTTAATAGAAATTTTCAAATTGATTGTAAATTTTACATGAAAATTAAAAAGATCAAGATTCTTGAAAAGAGAATAGTACATTTGCACTGTTTGTGCTCTTTGAAGTATGTATTTACCTCAAAGCCGTAGTAATCAAAAGATGAGATATTGGCTTAAAAATAGACATATAGATAACTGGAATTCATTAGACAATCCAAAAAGAGATGAATTCTTATAAGATCAATTGATTTTTTTAAATGTACCAAACCTATCAGAGAAAAATTCATTTCAGTAAGTCACACTAGAATAAGTGGACATCCATATAGAAAAAAAGTCAACCCGACCTTATCCGTACTATATCCCTCACACCATACACACATAAAGAAAACATAATAATAGATATGTCATTGAACTCTATGGGAAATTATAAAGGTACTAAAAGAAAACAAAAGATCTTCAATATTTGGGTTAAACAAAGTGGTAAGACAAAGATTTAACAATAACAAAAGAAAAATTATTAATTTGATTTCATAAAACTAAAAAAAAGCTTTCAATGTTTGTTTATTTTTGAAAAAGATAGAGACGGAGACAGAGACAGAGTGCAAGTCAGGGGAAAGGCAGAGAAAGAAAGGGAAACACAGAATCCAAACAGGCTTCAGGCTTTGATCTGTCCGCCCAGAGCCCCACGCGGGTCTTGAACACACAAACCACAAAGTCATGACCTAAGTTGAAGTCAGATGCTCACCCAGCTGAGCCATGCAGGCACCCCAGGTTTCATGAAATTTGAAATGGTGCAGTCTTTGTAAGCTATGCTTGCCACTTCAGAAAGCTCATATGATCAAGAAATAAAATGTTCATAGTATTTTTGGCACCTGCATTTGTTCCTCAACTATGAATTTTATTTGGGGATAAATGTGATGCATCTGGTAAAACTGAGTTTCTTCTAAAGGTATTATAGAGCCAGCATTCCCAACTCACCCTCATCTCTTGTTTGGCCATAAAATGCACAGCCTTTGATTAAGATGTTAATTCTGAGTAGGATGTTAGCTGCTGCTACATGTCAGATATTCCTGCATGAAGATATTTGCCTAATTACGTTGTAAAAACAGCCCCAACTCCTCTGAGCAATCATCTGACTTTTATTAAAAGATATCCAGCAGTTATTACCCAATTTAATCCTTGTAAGAAATACTTGAGATTTTTATCTTGAAATTTCAAGTTTCGAACACAGTTCTGGCACAGTATTTGTTCAAGTGATTAAATCTTCCTATCCTGAACGTGGATACTAAACGTAGGTTTTGTCATTTCTTCCCAGGTCTACTCTGTGATTTGCCGGAGAATGCCAACCCAATTTCCCTTTTTCCTTCATGCATGAGATTCCTATAACCATTTCTAAACAGTGTCTGAGTTAGCTAAACGACACAAATGGGGGAGACCTTGCTCTCAGTTCTCATTCTGTCCTTCTAACGGAACCACCTTAACACAAAGCTAGTAAAAACAGGCTTCTTTGTTTCTGATTAATGGACCAAGAAAGAGGTAGAGATGCAAAGTATACTTCCGTTAAACTTCTAGCCTGAATCACAACACAGGATCCCCTCCCAGTGTGGAAAAGAGTCCTCTTAATAAAAGGCATTACTAACAATGTAAAGGGATGGTGGTCACTTCTCTAGAATGACATTTTATAATTCTTGGGTCCCCAAGCTAATTTGGTTATTCAAAGTTTACCTGAGTGCTCAGACCTCAAAATGTTAAACAAAAGAATAGGATCTATCAGTTATGTCCCTGTTCTTTGATAAAAATTCAGTCATCTTTTGGTGGTTTCTACCAGAGTTAGAAATTGTCACCTGCTCCTTAATGATCTATCACCCCCAGAATAGAAGGTTTAATCTTGTTGCTTGTTTATAATCAAGATCTTCTCATTAGAACTGAGAGCCTATTTCTTCTTAGCCTGACTGTTCAATATTCCCTTTTGAAACAAAGTTTTATACTTCAGTATTTTACACTCATTTGTGTTATTAATGACTATTATAAGACTGTTACTTTCACAAGCAAAATAATGCTAAACATGTTTTGCATTCGTAAACCTCCAAGGGCAAGGTAATCACACGGAGGAAGTTAAGCAATCTCCTGTACAAAGCTGTACTACCTGGAGTTTTTAATGGCAACCACATATCAGCACCCATTCCAAATTAAGTGGAGGCATAAGAAGTTACTTACGTGTGTACGCTCTGGGGCAGAGTTTTATTTCTCTCAAGTGAGCTGGGATGAGGGAGAAACATATGTGTCTCCAATATTCTTTCTAGCCTAATTAAACAGAAAACCCTCAAATATTGTAAGCCTGACACCAGCCACATGCTCACTTTCTTTCTTCCTGTGTGACCCTGTACAAAAATTATTATAACAGACCACACAGATTGAAGCACTTGCTAAACACTGTGCTCAGCAAGTTACTTCTAATTTTCTCAGTTCTTTTCACTGACCCTCTGGAATAGTCACTCTCTGTATTTCACAGTGAGGGAACAGAGGCATGGTGGGTCAAGCGCTTTACTAAAGGTCACACAGTAAGAGACACAGAACAAATTCAAACAAAAGTCTGATTTCAGAACCCACTTTCTTAACCACAATACCATGTTGCCTAAATGTGATGGTCAACAATATAGAGAATTTGAGTTTGGATGTTGACTGCCTAGTTCAGTCTATTTATACATCATCCTGTAGAATAGTATATTTTATACTAAAGAATGTATCTGTCCTTTTGAGATAATTGTATCTTTTATAAAAAGAAAACAAAAAAACCTCTGGAAAGGTCTCTGCTAATTTTGAGGTGTATGTACCAAGGATATGTTTCTTCCAAGGGTAAACTCTGATTACTCTTAGAAGCAGCAGCACTACCTCTGTATTAAATTATTCATTTGTAATTTAAATTCATAAACAATATCCAGCTATAATTAATATTTCTAATCAGCTCTGGAGTAAGAATCTTGCTAAATATTTGTACTGTTCCCCCATGCTACTTTTTAAAAGATTACATTAAGTTGGGGGGGTTTGAGTATCACATGGGAATTTAGGAAACTAGATAGCCCTCCTCAGCAACATTACTGAGTTCCTCCTAAAACAAGAAGTAGCTCAGTTTAAAAGTTCTAAATGCTAAGAAATGCAACTGACAAAATAAATGGACCTTATGTATGCATGTGTGTGATTAGAGTGAATTCGAAATAACATCATTTTAATTGTTAATTTCAAAATCTATTTGACTAATGATTTCTAAAATAAAAATAAATTTGCCTAAGTAGTTGTTCAATGAAACTGTGCTGTTGAACAATCACTTTATTTTAGGATTTGGGAATAAATGCTGAAGTTCTAAGGAAACTTCTGGAGAAAAAATTAATCCCTGAATGCCCTGTAAATATTTTACTGACTAGTTAAACTCCCTTCTTGTGGGTTCCTTAAAATTATCTGGTAAATAATTTTATATTATCTGTTCAAGAAGTAATTGCAGTAATTTCATTTCTTTGAAGAAAATTATTTGACTTTTCTAATTAAAAGATTTACTTCCCATGTTAATTATATTCATTTAATTTTACTCAAGGAATTCATTTTACCTTAAATAATTTCCAAAAGGATTTAAGTCACATTTTATCTAGATTGTTAGTCAATACTATGCAAGGAAAGACATTTTACCTTTATTCTCCTTTTTAGACCTCAATTCATCCTCTCAACTTTTAAAATTAGTAACAATTATTTGTTATCCCTTCTCCTCTAAAATGTTTTACAGAGTTAAATAACTGCACTTTTGGAGCCCAAAATTTGCTGAGTTTCATTTGATATCTGACATAAAGCCAGAGTCTCTAGCTGAAGAATGTAAGGAGTCTCTCTCTGAGCGCAGGACTAAAAAATGAACAGACATTTCCCTTGCAAAGAGCAAATGTTCAGAAGTGAATTTTGACAAATGAATAATTCCAAGGTCTGGGAGTTTCATAGGGATTTAGAAACTGAAGTTCTGGTATTTCTGGCAAGTGAAGGTCATGACTTCACCAGCCCAGATATTTCCTGATTCAAGATACATTTTTCATGTAACTCATATACTGCTGAGAAAATACTGAGAACCTATCTATTTTCCATGACGAATTACAATAACATGACCCAATTGACAGTAATGAAGCATTAGCAAAATATTGAAATTAATCTCACATGCTCCTAGGAAGAGCTATGTACTTTCATATTAAAATGGCTTTGGGGGCAAAAGAAACGTTGTCTTATAACTGAAGAATTTAATTACTTGGAATTATCAAAGTACAAAAGTATCACATTAACAAAGAATTAAAAGTGGTGCATTCAACACCTATCCAGTTTTTCTAGAAAATGATCTTCAGAATGCCTCAATTCCAAATTAGAATTTATATTACAAGAATGAGGATCCTCTTTGTAACTTTGTAAATTAAATGGCCTTTTGTATAAGATGCTATCTCCATTGAAGGACAAAAACACTAAAGATTCCAGTATTAAATTTCCAATATTCACATCTCTACCTTTGATAACAAGGTCTCAGAGAACTAAAGCATGAAAATACTTTCTACTGGCTTATGGCATCAGCTCCGCATTGAAATTTTTGTCAATTAGTTCACCTTTATAGTTCTGTTCAATAATGCAACATTGTAATTCAAAATATTTTATTGAAACTTAATGTTGCAATGTATGTACTTGCTGTTTCTGGGTGTGTGCAAGTGTATGTATATTTGAGGTCATAAGTAGATAATAATTTATTTCTACTCTTCTGCCTATGTGTATTAATTTTGTGAAACCATGCTTTAAAAATTGCAGATCAAAGAACTGCGAGGCCAGGGGTAAAGCTTAAGTATATCACAAGCCCATGCAACTTCTATATATTTGAAGGTGCCATCACATTAATATTAACTCATCTACTGCTGGGTTGATCTCTCTCCAAGAGCCACAAAGTAGGAGGTAGTCACTTGATCTTGCACTGCCTTCCAGAAAATTCAGAAGTAACATTTGGTCTCCAGCAAAGTTGTAACAAATCTTTTTGTTTAATTGAGGTGCTTCAGGTGGAAGCACCTGAATGAGAGAATAAATGAGAGAATAAAATCACAAAAAGGAGAATGACTGCCTTATGCATCCATTGGTCTAAACCTTGACATTGGATTGATAGTGATTATTGGCTATAAACTTACCTAAGCCAAAACTTTTAGCCTGTTATTCTGTTTTTATCTTAAACTGCCACATAAAAACTGAACCTTTTCCACCATGGAGGTAAAGAGAGTGAAAAGAAAGCAAAAGTGAACTTAATAATGAGTAAAAAATGTTAACTGTCCAAAGCAGCACAAGATCTACTCTAAATATATTTTGTAACTGCAGAAAAGTGTTAAAAGAAAGACCAATTGGGGCTCAGGTAAACATGTAAGACTCTTCTATAATGCTCTCCCAGGCTAGATTGAAGAAGACCTCAATGCTGCATGTCAGGAAACTAAGATTTATCTCTCCTAATAAGAATGGTAGTTTTTATTTTGAGGAGCTTTATGTTTTAAAAATGTACACATTTGCAGTTTTGCACATATATTATAAAGAACATGTGACAGACACATCTATGACCAATTTGCTAAACTAAAAATGGACATTTAATTCAGTAGGTTTTTTGTGAATTGTTTTCAGTTAAAATAACTCCCTAACAATTGGTAAACTGATAGTAGTATTTGGCACATTATTTCCTCTTACCTTTTTCATGTTTATGATGGACCTTTTATTAAGAAACGCCTTTGTGCTTAGGTCTAAACTCCCAGGGAAATGAAGAACTTTATTATTATAAAATTCCTAACAAGATCATTATACCCAAAGTGAAAAAGAAGCATTCAGTGTTAAAAAAAAAAAAAAAAAAAAAGTAGGTCAATCTTTTGCATAAATTTGATAGAACATTACATTGTAGTGTGTGACAGTGATTAATTTTGGATTATCTTGAAATGAGTAGGATAAAAATAATCAGCCAATTTGTAGTGAATATCACACATAACTATAGAATGTACTATCCAGGTTCAAATACTAGAATGTCCCTCTGGCTTTGTTATTGTTTACAATGTATACGTGGACTAAACTTTTATATTCCCAACTCATATTTACCTCTGCTTCTCCTGACAGATGTAATAACTTCCAGTATTTTATTTGAAAAGGCTGCAATGTATATATACACACGGCAATCGAACCCCGGAGGCTGATAACAGGACATACCAGGAGAATACTGACATTTAAGGCTACATGGATCTTTTTCCCCAGCAGAAGGAGCATTTAAGTGGGTCATGGCCCAAAGGTATTGAACTTCTTCCCTTGCTGACAGCTATTTACCAGAACACAGTCTGAGTAAAGGAAGAAGAGGATTAAGGAGCTCCAATTGATCAGAAAATAGCATTCAAAGTTGAAACCTGTCTCTGCTCCCAGGACTCAGCTTTTGAAAATCTTTTAGTGAAACCATTGTCAAGGGATGGCATAATCACAGAATGAAGTAAGAAGATTTAAAATTCTTAAGCAGACAAAAATGCATTGGGATTCTAAGTTTTAAGGGCTCATAGGAAATAGCTATGTGAAACTGAAGCACAGAGAATAGTCATTGATCTTTTCAAATTATGACAAAAGGTATCAGAAGAAAATAGAACCTTCCATCAAATTAAATGTGCATTCCATCTAATTTGAAATAATAATTCATACCAACAACAAAAATAGGGAGTTGGATTATTTTATTAACCTGCTCATTGTAGACAAAAGAATGCAAAAATACGTATTGAATAGGTGATGTTCTGTGGCTGTTTATTCCTTTATAGTTCCATTCAATCAATTGCTTCCACAGGTTGAAAATGAAATACTTAAGTGAAATGCAAGTGATGGAAACCTGAAAAGTAAACGTTTTGAGGAAAAAAATGGATTAAATCTTATGAACCATACTTTTTTCTCTCATCTTTTATAATTGAAAGATTTTTCTTTCATTTTGTGTTGATTTGTGTTTGTTTTTGAGGGGAAGGTTGTTTAAGTGTCCTGGGTTGCCTCAGAAGGAAGATATTTGCCTTTAGAGCCTGTGTGCACTGAGCAGAGAGTCACTCAGGCATGACACTGAAGAAATGAAAGGTTCTTATTGCACTAAGGTTATACGCACTAAAAATTCACAGTTTTGAAAAATTTGGCTTCAGTAAAGAAACCACAATAAGACCTAGTAGATATTGAGTGCTAATTATGTGCCCAGGACTCTTCTAAACACTCTTCATAAATTAACTTAATTACAGTCACAAACACCTATGGAGGGAGGTTCAGTGTGTACCCCCACCCTGTAGGGGAGGAAACTGAAGTGCACAGAAGTTCTGTAATTTGACCAAAGTCATATAGTCAATAAGGGGTAATGCCAGAAATTAAACTTAAGGATGTTAATTCTTGTTTACACAACAGAAAAAGAGAATGTTGGTAGAACGTGCAGTGTTCTTTCCCCAAGTCAGAAGACACGTGTGCAAATATTGCTCTGATAAGCGATCCCATCTCTGAGCAACTTCCCATCTGTGAAATGGATTAACAATCCCATCTCAAGTCACTACTAAATGCTTTAAATAAGACTCAATAATGTTGTTTTTGTGAGTTGTTACATTTTGTGTTTTATATATAGAAATTCTGTTTTCTACAAAACTGTATTTTCTAAAGCTCCTGGAATGAGCCATAATTCATTTGATAAATATTACCTGCCTCCCATCCTTTTCCCAAATAAAAGAACAGAAAGAGCAACAATTCTTCTTGAGTGTGGCCCTTAAATCAGAAACTTAAATTCCATTTACATATATTTTATTAGCAGAATCTCTGTTCCTCATTTAAATTAAGTTAATATAGCTCACCTATAGAAACAGCGTAATAATCAGATATGTTCTGAGAGCCAGTTTTATTTCAGAAAGAGAATAATGCATGCTGGAATGTATCTTTTTTTCTTTTTACTCTTTATTTGAATATTGTTGAAACATATTACCTTAGCTGCAGGTGTACAACATAGTGATTTAACTTCTCTGTACATTAAACTCTGCCCACCACAAGTACAGCTACCATCTGTCACCATACAACACTCTCACAATACCACTGACTATATTCCCTGTGTTGTACCTTTTATTCTCATGACTTATTCATTCCATAACTGAAAGCCTATATCTCCCTCTCCCCTTCACTCACTTTGCCCCTCCTCTTGCCTCTGAAATGTATCTGAAAATATATGGCAACTTTCAAACCATTGATAGAAATATTTGGTGTTAACATATGGTAGTTAATTTTTTTTTTTTGCTTATTAAACCTAATAGAAACAATATAAAATTACCAACCCAAGCAGTATTTTTGACATACATTAATAAATGGAAAACAAATGCAAATATAATGGGTTCTGGGCTTCTGAATAATAGAATGGGACCACAATATAATATGATATTTAAAATTATATAAGGACACCTGGGTGGCTCAGTCGGTTGAGCTTCCGACTTCGGCTCAGGTCATGATCTCACGGTTCCTGGATTCGAGCCCCGCGTCAGGCTCTGTGCTAAGAGCTAGCTTGGAGCCTAGAGCCTGTTTTAGATTCTATGTCTCCCTCGCTCTCTGAACCTCCCTTGCTCTCTCTCTCTCTCTCTCTTTTAGAAATAAATAAAGCATTAAAAAGTTTATAGATAATAATAATAAAATAAAATTATATAAATGTATCATGTAATAACTTTTACCATTATAAGTCATATACTAATAGGCTTAAGTTAGATCATATTTATGCTGAGAATTTTGATATTTTTTCCAAAATAAGAGAAAAGGAGAAAAACGAAAACTGATTCCTCAAACTGTGGCATGTATTTTCTTAGTGTCTTCCATCGTTGGCTCATTTAATCATCAAACAACCCTGAGGAAGGTACTATTATTATCTCTGCCTTGAAGATGGTGGAAACGTAGCAGAAAATTTACTTATCTTGCCCAAGCTCCCAGAGCTTTTAAGTGTTAAATAAGCTGGGCTATGCAATAAGGAACTCTGTCTCCAGACTCAGCTTTCTTATTGACCTTCTTACAGTAAAGTGTATTGATCTCTAAAACCAATTAAACACAGTGTTTTCACCCATTTTTCTGATGCATAGGCCAGAATTCTCAAATTATGCTCAGAGAACCAGATGCCTATGGACTATGTCAGGACATTGAATCAAAAAGCACGTTCTTGACTAAAACATAAGACAGGAGGCCATGAGAATCTTAGAGGAGAAAGCCTCTTTGACCTCGACCAAAGCAATCTCTCACCCAACATGTCTCTGGAGGTAAGGGAAACAAAAGCAAAAGTGAACTATTAGGACCTCATCAAGATAAAAACTTCTGCACAGCAAAGGAAACAATCAGCAAAACTGAAAGACAACCAATGGAATGGGAGAAGATATTTGCAAATGACATATCAGATAAAGAATTAGTATCCAAAAATCTATAAAGAACTTATCAAACTAAACACCCGAAGAACAAATAATCCAGTGAAGAAACAGACAAAAGACATGATTAGACACTTTTCCAAAGAAGACATCCAAATGACTAACAGATGAAAAAATGCTCAACATCACTCATCATCAAGGAAATACAAATCAAAACCCCAATAAGATACCACCTCACACCCATCAGAATGGCTAAAATTAACAACTCAGGCAATAACAGAGGTTGGTGAGGATGCAGAGAAAGAGGAACCCTTTTTCACTGCTGGTAGGAATGCATACTGGTGCAGCCACTTTGGAAAACAGTATGGAGGTTCCTCAAAAAATTAAAAATAGAACTACCCTATGACTCAGCAATTGCATTTCTAGGTAATTATCTAAAGGATACAGGTATGCTGTTTCAAAGGGATAATGCACCCAAGTTTATAGCAACACTATCGACAATAGTCAAAATATGGAAAGAACCCAGATTTCCATTGACAGATGAACAGATAAAGAAGATGTGATAAGTATATATATACAATGGAGTATTACTCAGCAATAAATAGAATAAAATCTTGCCTTTTGCAACAACATAGATAGAACTAGAATGTATAGGCTAAGGAAATTAGAATTTGTCAGTCAGAGAAAGACAAATATCATATGTCTTCACTCAGATGTGGAATTTAAGATACAAGACAGATGAACATAAGGAAAAGGAAGCAAAAATAATATGAAACAGGGAGGAAGACAAAACATAAGAGACTCTTAAATACAGAGAACAAACTGAGGGTTGCTGGAGGGGTTGTGGGAGGGGGTAGGCTAAAAGGAGAAGGGGCATTAAGAAGGACACTTGCTGGGATGAGCACCGGGTATTATATGTAGGGCATGAATCACTGGACTCTACTTTTGAAATTATTGTTGCACTATATGCTAACTTGGGTGTAAAATTAAAAATAATAATAATAAAGCACCTTCTTGGATCACCCAGAGCCAATTAAATCAAAATCTCTAGTGATAGGTCTATTTTATTAAAACAAACAAACAAACAAATAAAAAACTTGAACAAAATACCCACATGATTCTCAAACACATGAAATTTAAAAAACATCATATGTTTTAAAAATAGGGTCATGTCTGTGTTCTCAGTGCTCCTGACACACATAGTAGATAAGCTCAGTATATAAGTTAAAGAAATAAATTATAAAAGAATAAATCAGTGTGCCAACAAACCATTTTCCCATAAATTAGCAATAAATGAAAGCAAAAATATTTGCCCTACTAGACATTCCATGCATATAGGTTAAATCAAACTAAATTTCTTGGTTTCTTTCCTCTCTCATTTTGCTTCATCTGTTCTATCACAATGACAATCCCCTTTATATAGTTCTAGGATTTATGAAACAAAGATATGAGAGAGTTTGGAATTTTTAAATATATAGTTAACCACTTTGAAAAACAAAATTGAAATTATCTGTGGATTTATATCAAAAGCACTACACTTGGTGTTTTTAGAATTAAACATAGAGAAGGAAATAGAAACTCATTTTTAAAGATGAAAATACTGTAATTTTCGCTGCCATCTTTCTCAAGAAATTGTAGTTCTCATTTTCTTTTTAATTTCTCCAGTAATTCCCAAAGTTGCATTTACATATATGTCTAAGAATCCCAATATAAAAATTTAACATGGCCATGGTGGCACCTCTAGCCCCCTATAACAAAAGAATCATTTCTTTCCACACAAAACATTAGATATTTACGTCTTTTTAATGTTTTCTTTATTATGTTGTATTGAAATGATCATTAGAGAAGGCCACCTAACTAGAACTATCTGTAGCATTCCCTAAAAGTAATTGGGTTAATTGTTCATTAGACATGTTTGATGATTGGACAGGTCCTCTAGTAGGAAACTCAAATTTGGAAGGACACCCATAAGCAAGCTGTTACCCTAAACAATGGATTTCAATATCAGAGATGATTCTGGTTGTGTCCAGATGGTATTGATTAATGATAGTCTCTGCCCTACCTAGGCAGACCAGAACGTTAAGTTTTCCTTTATTGGGCTTTTTTCCTTAACTGGGCTTAAAATAAGTGTCTTATTCTGTTCAGATTGCTATTGCATAACATTATAGCCTGGGTAGATTATAAACAGCAAAAATTTATTTTTCACAGTTCTGGAGGTTGAGAAGTCAAAGATTAAGGAACTTACAGTTTCAATTTCTGGTAAGAGTTCACTCCTGGTTCACAGATCCGTTTTCTCCCTGTGTCCTCACAATGCAAAGGGGGTCAGGAGGGTCTCTGGGGTCCCTTCCCATCCCATTGATGAGGGCTTCACACTCATAAATAATATCCCAAAGATCGCACCTCCAAATACTATCATATTGGGGACTAAGTTTCAGTATATGAATTTCGGGTGGACACAAGCATTCAATCTAAAGTAAGTTTTTTAAACCAGATCACTCTTTTTTGAAATTTTATGTTAATAGGCTATCCTTTAGTGGTTATTAACTGCTATTTAAATGTTCTACTCTTAATTTGTGGAATAGAGTGTTGAGGAAGAGCAGGTTTGATAGGTAAGAATAGCGAATTTCATTAAGGGGCAGTTAGCCCAGGGGAGAAGGGAGCTGGACAAGGGGAAAAATTGAGACTCTTTCCCTCATTTCCAACAGAAGCCTCTGAACTTTCTTTTAGAAAGATGGCCTCAGTTGCTTTTATCCGGTCCTGGCATTGTTTTTTTTCTCTCTAGCTCAAGTTCATCTTTTCATCTGTTATCCGGTTCTGTTTCCTCATTTCTTATTTCTCTGCACTTATTTAATTGGGTTAGCTTGCCAATCTAACTGTAATTTGGAAATATACACACAGATAATGTCTATGGATAGCCCTGGGGGATTTGAGGAGGAATTCACAAGGCCAGCATATTTGAAAATAATTCTTAGCAACATACAAAGAGTCACCTGTTTCTCCAACCTGTTCAATACTTCTTTTCATAATTTCTTACTAACTATCCATCATTTCCAGAGTTGGCTTTTTAGACTAAAGAGAAGTTATAAATGAGCAACATGCTATAACATATTTTATTTTTACACTATTTTATTCACTCAGAACACTACCTATGTGAACTCCAGAATGAAATAGTCATGATAAAATTGCAATAGTTTGATTTTAGTCTGAGAAGAATTACTGAATAGGAGAATAAATAGCAATATTTTGAACACTTGCTCAACAAACTGAATAGCTAAGAGAACCATGTAAGCTGTCTCAAACCCACCCTAATAATTAATAAGTGTGATTTTCAAGGTGGTGGTGTTTTGGCCATGTAGCCGCGTGTGATAGAAGTGAGTTGCCTCTTCCAAGAACTTCTGGGAAGCTGTGTGTCATTAAAGAAAACCTAGCATTAATTATTTTGAATAATTTATTTAAAAATATAAATAACTATTTTAGGGTTGCTTGAGTGGTTCAGTCAGTTAAGCTTCTGACTTCGGCTTAGGTTATGGTCTTACAGTCTGTGAGTTCAAGCCCCACATAGGGCTCTGTGTTAACAGCTTGGAGCCTGGAGCCTGCTTCAAATGTGTCTCCTTCTCTCTCTCTGACCTTCCCTCACTCATGCTCTGTCTCTGTCTCTCTCAAAAGTAAATAATAAACATTTACTATATTTATATGTATATAATATATATAACTATTTTATAGCTTAATTCCCATTTGGAGTAAAAGTTTGCATGAGTGAACAAAAAATGTATGAAAGAAGAAAAAACACAAAAAGCATTTGTTTGGTTCACATTAATAGTCACGTGGTGCTGGAATGTTTTATAACTTATGGTAGATAATCTGCTAGCAAGTACATCAAGTGTATCAATGCCAAGAGCTAATGAGGAGCAAAGTATGATAAGTATCCTTTTGGAGAAAGAGCCATAATTGATAGAAAGAGCAAAGAAGCTGTGAGAATATGGGTTATTTTAATAAAATCAAAATAAAACTCAAGATAACTAAGAAAGAATAGTTCATTAGTATTAAAATTTAACCTGTATCACTAGACGGGAATTTTAATAATGGAAAACACAATTATAGTGAAGTAAAAATGCATGAAGAGGAGGGACAAACTGAGTAGGAAATTATGTTAAACTGAGGAAGAGTTATGCTCACCAGGGCAGGGGAGTGAATAAAATTAATGAATCCTAAAGTTGACAATTTTTATAATCATACTTTTTTGCAAGAATTTCCTGAATATTCACTTGTTCAAATTTTTCACCCTAACTATTGCTTTTAGGAAATTCATTGATAATTTTTGCAACATTGACATAATTATCTTTTTTAAAGTTTACTTATTTATTTTGAAAGCGAGAGAGACAGAGCAAGTGTGCGAGTGGGGGAGGGACAGAGAGAGAAAGAAAGAAAGAATCCCAAGCAGGCTTTGTTATACCCAGATAGCAGTATCCTCAGCGACCAGAGACCACCAGGCAGACCGAGTCACGCATGCAAAGGCAAAGGGCTTTATTACGGGCTCGATCTTGGGCTCACAGACTTCACCAGCGTATGGGTCCGTGCTGAGAGCCCCAGTCAAAGGCAGAGTAGGGTTTTTATGGGGTTTGTGATGGGGGAGTTACAGAAGTTGTGGCAGGGGAACAGTGATCCAATCATAATTATTCAACATTATTGACAGCGGTTTAACCATACACATTGTCTAGAGTATTTGTTACTTTTGGTGGGATCCAATTACAACATTTAAGTATCTTTAAATTCAACCAATCACAGAGCGAGCCTAGGGTCTTGTTCGGCGCCTAACGGGTTGACTTTAACATTAGGTAGCTAAGATTTATCTATAGTTGCTGACCTTTCTTGATTGGGCGTTGCCAAGGTAGTGTGGTGGAGTGAAGTGGTGGGCAGTTTCTTCAGCCTTGGGCAATGTGTAGCTGCCTGATAGTTTCAGGGAAACTGAAACTTAGGTCTTCTAGTTTAGAGGGGAAACTTAAGGCCTGTCATGGAGTTTGTATGGTTTAGACTTGTGTCCTTACAGCTCCACACTATCAGCACAGAACCCAATATGGGACTCCATCCCACGAACCATGAGATCATGATCTGAGCCAAAATCAAGAGCCAGATGCTTAACCAATTGAGCCACCCTGGCGCCACTGAAATAATTACCTTTTAAGCAAGGAAAAAAACCCATATTATTAGCAATCACTATATTATACTGATTACCTTTCTAATCAGATCTTTAAAGAACGTAAGATATTAAATTAATGTCTTACTAACATTCATATGAATGGGTCAGACTGAAACGCCCAGAATTCGAGAGAACCCCAAAAACAGACCACCAGAGACCAGAGTCAAAGCCAAGCGGCAAGGGTTGTTTATTTGCAGGTTCGAACCCGGTCCTCCGCGCAGTCACTCGTTGCCGGTGACGCTGAGAGGCCCTGAACAAAGCCTCTGCAGCCTTTTTATAGACAGAAGTAAACAAGTCATGGGGAGGGACAGATTTCCATGGTTACAAGTTTGCCATTGGTTAACATTCAAATGTGAACATATACCGTATCTGATTGGTTCCCGCCATCAGGTTTGGCTGGATCTAATTACAACATTTGGGATACCTTTGAATTCAGTCTATCATAGAGCGAGTTTAAAGTCTTGTTTGGCGACTAACAGGTTAACATCTCTCTCTCCAGGCCCTTCTCTCAGCAAGGTGGGGGGTGGCTGCTGGCCTTTTGGGAGTGGGGCGGCGGGGAAGCAAGCCTTAAGCTTTGTTACAGAAGCAGAGAGAGCTGGTTAGGTGTTAGCTTCCCGCAGCGCAGGCATTTGCTCAGAAGCGGAAAAGCTGGTTAAGTTTATTTAGGCCTCACAAGACAAGTAATTTTACAAAGCAATATTTAAAATTTAAAACTCACAATTACTCAAGATGTATGAATACTAACTATCTAAAAAATTAAGGCATTTTTAATTCTTAATTTAAAACATTAAAAAATCAAATTAAAAAAAAATAAGTCCAGGATTCTGATACATACTAGTTCTATGAAATTGACACGGACACAGATGTCCCAGCACTCGTGGTCTCAATGCTCACTCCTTGTATTTTACGTACACTCTTTGTTCTGACCCCTATGGAAAGATGTAGGACTGCAGTTTCGTCTAATTAAAGCTCCACATCGGTAAGGCTTGTCTGCAAATTTCCCAGAGCACTTTAGCTAGGAATCCAATGTGTCTCAGTGCTCTTTAACTATGGGACTTGGCAATAGTCCAGGCCCCCTTCATGGGTGTCCATGAAAATATTCTGTTCTTTAAGCCAGTATCTCAGACCTCTGCTCTCAGTTACAAGTGATTTCTACCTTTGGATAAACCTGTTGAAGTGGTTTGTTACCCTGCCACCTACTCAGAATATTCTATACTTTTGTTGGAGACCAGTCCGGCCGGGTCCAGGGGTCCCTGAAGGATGGACGGTGTCAGCAAGGGAGGGATGAGAGAGGTCTGAGAGTCTTTCTGGTCACCAGGCAGGCATCTCTGCCCTGCCTGGGGCTCAACTTTATTTTATAAGTGTTTGGGGGACGGCACAGAAGTGGCATTTGCCTTAAACAATGATTTCTGATAACAAACGTCTTTGATATGTAAGAATTTCCCAGAACATAGATTTGTAGACTTCTGCAGTGAGATAGGTGATTTAGATGCAACATATCAGACAATGTTTTTAGCCTAAAAGGGTGAGGTTACCTCTCTGTGAGCAGGAGTCAAACAGGTCTTTCAGGGAACACCTCTGCTCCCATAATCACAAAAGAAGAAGTTCCTCAATAGGTTCCTTCGCAGGGAGCAATCAGCATATTCAAAGCCAGAATAAGTCACTCCAAATACCTGATAACAAATGCCTTGGGGGGTGGGGTGGGGCAGCCACTGCTCCAAGCAGAAACAATTGGGTGGGGCTGGATATCTGCCCTTAACTCTAAATTAGGCTCTTTGTCTCAGGGCCAGACTCAAGCCCCCTTTATTATGTAAGTCTTGGATCTGCAAGGTTCTTAGGAAGAGCCTTTTAACAATCATCCACAATGCTTTCATCTGAAGTCTCTTTGGAAAAGGCAGGGATATGCTTTTCCTTATGAGCAATCTGTGCGGGGAATATCAATCTGATCTGGAATATTGTGAAGCCTGGTCAATACCAGCAGCCTCACTTCCAACAGGAGCCAGTAGTAGCAGAAAGAGATACCCATTTTCCTTTCTCATGGCAGGAGCTATGCAAACACTGCCATTTCTTCACTGTGTCTGTCATCCAGTGAGGCCAGTACGGCTCCCAGCACACTTTAATAGGAGATTTTTAAGATGGTATCTACTCTGTCTTCATTCTTTAATTTTCTGTCTCTAAATCTAACTAGTCTGTGCTTGTCTGTAAATAAATTGAGTTTAATATATACCCCTCTTTTTTTTTAATTTTGATTATTATTGAGAGAGAGAGGGAGAGAGAGAGAGAGAGAGAGAGAAAGAGAGAGAGAGAATCTGAAGGAGGCTGCAGGCTCCAAGCTGCCAGCACAGAGCCCAACATGGGGATCGAACTCACAAATCGCAAGATCATGACCTGACCAAGATCGGACACTCAACAGACTGACCCACCCAGGCGCCCCACTGTATACCCCTCTTTAACCTGCCTCCCTGTCATTAACTGCTGCTACTTTCCTCATAATGCTTTTAAAAGTTCTAAAACTTACTCCCCTCCTTTCAAAAACCCTATTTCTCTAAAAGATGATGAGTAATATTTGAACTGGAAAAATCATGCAGGAGGTGTGAAAGTTGTTGGCTATATACTTTATACTACGATGACTCTAATGCTTCAATGTTTTATATTAAAATAAAAAAGTCATTCACTGTTTTTATCCGAGATTTTTCCCAAACTTCATTCTACATGCTGAGAAAAATCTGCTTCAAGGAAAGAATGAAGGCTGCTGACTAGTAGATTGCTTTGCTTGTTATCACTGACTGAACTTCCCTCTCTGGCCATCACTGGGTACATCTTTTAAACTCTCTGAACTACAGTTTCTCCATCAATAATATCACAGAAATGATTGCTTTCTTTAAAATGGAGGTATTAGCAGAATTAATTGAAAATTTTTAATGTAATGAACTATTTAAATGCAAAGCATTATGACAAATAGCCATTTGCCATTGGTGAATTTGTAAAAGCAAATGCAGAAATGAATATGTGTAAACCTCCAATGACCAGCAGTAATTCCTGAGGATCATGTAAGAGATTTTATCTAGAATTGGATATAAAGGGAGAATTGACTTTTAGAGCAGATTGTTTTCAATGTTGTTTAACCATAAGAAAGAAGATTTATAAGAAAGAATGCAGAGCACAGATTAATTAAAAGATTTCAAGGAGAACCATATGGATTAAAGGGCTTTGTGACTTTAAGAAAGAATGAATGAATGTTCTACAACATTCTGCATTAAAGCATTCTTTTGCAAAGATTATTGGAAGTTCTTAATTAAATCTACTTGAGTGTTCTCTTCATTAGTGAAATTTCAACTTCCGCTAAATGGTGGGTGCAAAAAGAAGCAAGCTGATGTGCATCCATGCCTGACACAGAGGTTTTCTGTTTTAGACTCATTTTCTAGGCCAATGCTCACAGTGCGGCAGTTTTCTATATTACACCACCCAAAGTTCCACAAAATATAAATAAATGCATATATGCATGCACACATATTTTGCATATAATCAGACCATACTTTGTTACTAGATATTTCTCGTTTCTGTTAATCTCCCTACCATGACTCAGAACCAGGTGTAGTTTATAGTGTAGACATAATTTATAGTAGGCAGATATATGAAGGTCCTTGAGAGAGAACAAAGCACCATACAAATGTGAAGCAATATTTATGATTGTCCCTTAGCCACTTTTGTATATGTCTTTTATCATTTGCTGGTATGAGGGACAATCTGGAGAGAAGTTAGTAACTTTTTTTTAATGACTGCAATTTTTGGATTTTATCTGAGGAAAGTGGAATAAGATGATGGACAGGTGGTTTGTAATATTCAAAATGGGAAAAATTAGTAACAAAATCTCTGCAAAACTCCTGAACAAAGCATTAACCATAGGGTTTTATGAAAATGTATAAAATTAACACCAATAACCAGAAGATACATCTGAATATACTCACATGTATACCAAAATCTAAGACGATGAGATAACTATCTATGGGGGGTGGGGGCCCAAACTTTGTTATTTTTAAGATAAACAATGGGACAAAAACTCCAGAATATGAATCCAAATGGTCCCCCTGCTACTTTACATTCCCTACAAGAATGCACCATGCGTGGATCCCATTCGACTGGCTTTTTCCTGCTGTTGCCAAAACCTCTTCTTGTTTCATGTATCAGGGGGGCCCAGGACCTGCCTCCCCATCCTTTGAGGTATTGCACTGACTTAACCCTTCACAAGACAAATATTCCAAGTAGTAGCAAGGTCCAACGATGAGTCCTTTGTCCATTGGAGTCACTCTGGTGGATAGGACACTTGCTGCTATTTAATATTAACATTAGACGACTCTTTGTGAACTGAGATCTTTTTCATCAGGTTATTTTAAGTTTTACGTGTTCAATTTTTTGCCGTAATAAGAACATCTTTATGAGAGAGGTACACAGAAATCTTTGTGTGACTTACTTGATAAAAATAGTTAACATTCATAAATAATTCCTGCCAACTTTCTTCTGAAAGAAAAAAATTATGTAATCTTTGGCGAGTATACAACCATAAAAGAGAATTTGACTATTTCCCACACCTAAGATCTCATGACATGGATCAGTTTCCTAGGGCTGTCAGAAGAAAGGACCACAAACCAGGTGGCTTAAAACAATAGAAGTTTTTTTCTCTCCCTACTGTGGAAGCAAGAAGTCCAAAATCAAAGTATCAGCCAGGCTGGGGAGTCTGGGTGGCTTAGTCGGTTAAGCGTACGACTTTCGCTTGGGTCGTGATCTCGTGGTTCGTGGGTTCGAGCCCCGCGTCGGGCTCCGTGCTGACTGCCAGCTCAGAGCCTGGAGCCTGTTTCAGAGTCTGTGACTCCCTCTCTCTCTGACCCTCCCCTGCTCACGCTGTCTTTCTCTCTCTCCTAGAAATAAATAAAACATTAAAAAATTTTTAAAAAACAACAACAAAAAAACCCAAAGTATCAGCCAGGCTATGCTCTCTCTGAAGCCTCTAAGGGGGAGTTCTTCCTTGCCCCTTCTGCTGGCCACAGGTGTTCTGTGACTTATGGCAGCATAAAGCCAATCTTTGTTTGTCTTACATCACATTTTCCCTGTGTCTTAGTCTCTTCATACAGCCATCTTATAAGGACACTAGTCACACTGGATTAGGAAACCACCCTATTCCAGTATGATCTCATCTTAACTTCACTAATGATATCCAACAAGGTCATATTCTGAAGGACTGGGGCTTAAGACTTCATGTTTTAACGGTGACACAATTCAACCCATAACATGACACATAACTAAGCTTACATCATTTTATGAGGTTAGTAAATATTAGGTACTTAGATCAGAAGATTGCTGAAGGTATAGTATTTTCAACTAATAAAATAGTTCAGAGAAGTCTTGTCAGAGGAGAAAACTCTTAGAATATATCTGAAAGAATAAATAAGAGGGTCCCAGGTGGGAAGAGGAGTAAAGAAGATAGCTCTAGACAAGAGAATATTTTATACTAAGGAATAAGTTTATGAAAAAGCAAAATGTATCAGGAAACTGCAGATTATTCAGAATTAGGGATTTCAGATAAGCTTAAAATAAATATAAGAGCACTTTGTTGAAATTCTTTGAATAGTATTCCAAAAATTTTAATCTATTTTCCTAAAAGCAAAGGAGAGTTATTAACACGTTTTAAATAGTGGAAATATAGGTTTCCTTTGTGTCATAGAAATCCAATCTTGTGGAAATGCCAAGGGACAACTAGAAAGTGTGTTTATGAAATATTCAGAAAATGTACTCTGGAAACATTGTAGGTATCCAGTATGTATTGTCAATCTTGTAGATAAATTCTATTTTTTTAAATACGAAGAACTTATAAAAATACATGGAAAGTACAGTAAGAAACATTTTCTATAAATGAGGAATTAATTTTTAAATAAATTTTCCAATTATCCAAAAATGCCTTAGGTTATCTTGTAAAGTAAACACTTGGGTATATTTTGGAATTTTTTCTTATTAAAGAAAAGAAGGGAAGATGTATACAATAATTTTAAAAAGTTTAGTTGCCACTCAGGATGGTGGCCTGTGTCATCACATTTAACTCTTCTTCTT